>BSBK01000662.1:905000-1117192 GCA_027943335.1 Chamaecyparis obtusa
CAAATATTATCTACCAAAGCATGATTAGGGGATAGGGTAGACTTTAATGGCTTATCTTTTTTAGGATTTTCAGTTTTCCCCTTACCCCTACAAATCTGGGAATCTGGCATCCAAGTTTATGAGGCATCTTCATGGGCCTATTTGGAGAGTTTTCCATTTTTAGGTGGTTGTGAGATTTGAATGTAGATTTCTTGGTTTCTTTTTATACCTCTCACTTCTGTGATTGAGGTTAGTTCTTGGTTCTCTCTTTCTTGGAGATGAATGCTTGTAGCTTAGGAGAAGAAGATTGATGTACTTGGCTCCTTTCATTGAAATAAAATAGTATTCCTTCTCATCCCTGTTATTTTTTGAGTTTTCCTATTTGAATTCATGTCAAAGTTATTGTGATTTTGTCATCCTTTACTTTGCACATTTGTTCAAGTTGAATATTTAGGAAGGTGTTTTGTAGTTGTTGTTCTAATTTGTGTAAATTTGGTTTTAAGTTGTGGGAGTTTTTCCCTTCTTTTAATCTAAATACCTCTTTCTTTCAAGGATTGTCAAGGCAATAGGGTCAGGTTGTGAATCACGAGGTTTTCAAGTGTCATTATGAGTTTTGATTCAATCTGTGGATCTATCATGTTTGGTGAATTGCCTTAGTTTTAGTTTCAATTTCATGCACTCTCTCTCCCTTTTCCTTCAAAGTTCAATCAAGTTTCAGGTGATTCAAGGGGAAGCTGACCCCTAATCCAGAGGTCTACTCTCTGATAGGTTACCCACAGCCTGAGAGTAGTCCCATGTTTCACGGGATTGTTGGGTTTTACACTTAGCCACATTCAGGTGCAATCCCTAGTGACAATAGTTATCATAGTGCCATAGAGATGTTGCAGGAATGTTCAATGAGTTGATTGGATGGGTGAGGCTACTTTGTTTCTCATTTGATGATGCAAAGTTAATAGATGTGTTGAGTAATGTCTTTACTTTATCTATGTCAAGTTATAGAGGTTCACAGTATGATTTGAGTTAGTTATTGGTGATTTATTAGAGATTAGTGTTTTGATGTTTTGGAAGTGTTCACGAAGAGACAATATGACAATATTTGGATCGACATGAATTGATGTGATAGTATTTTGTGATGTGAAGACTATGGAATGTTTAGGACTTGGAATTGTATCCTTGACATGATTGGTTCATTGATTTAAGGATCACAAGCTATGTTTCTAGAGAGACAAAGTTTACTGATTATTATTCTTAACATTTTTTACTGACATTATTGGTGTAACATGTTGTGATGGATCGTTGAGTGATTTATGGAGATATTGTGTGTTTGAGGCTGTTGTTATGGGTCATTTGTATGTCTTATTTTACATTCAATGGATCACATTGTATATTTAGTTGTAATGAATTACTATTTTTTAATTAGGTCCTTGGTTGACCTTGTTGAAATAAGTTGATGAAATGTATAAATAATGTAATCATTTGTAAGTGTGAAGGCATGTATATGTGGGAGCATGATGTATTTATGACTATGTGAAGAGTTATGAGAGATATTTCTGTTAGTTGGATCTTCATAAGATCCAAGGTAGGTATTGAACCTCTTAATCATTTTACTTGTTTGAAATTGTGTATAATGTCTCCTATTGTGTAGTTTTGATGACTATATTATGTGCTATTCGTTCTTTGAAATCTAGAAAGTGAATGTAAATGAAGTGTCTTCCTAGTTTTGTAATGAAACTATTTATGTAATTGATTAATTAAATTTATGTAAAGATGATTAGGGTTTCAATAATTTATTTTTATGGAAATAAAACTAAGAGATCTCAAATGGATTTCTCTCAGATTTTGTTCCCAGGATCCATTTACGGCCATATCATTTATGTTTTTACAAAATGTTCTGTGTCAGTTGTTCTAGGTTTACAGGCAATTGTGTTGCATAACTATGTCAGTTGTATTGAATATTTTGTTGGAAACTAAAATTGAAACAATTGTTATATTGTCATTGATGTCAAACCTTAACTAGTGAGATAGTTTCTATCTAGTAAAGTACCATATATTTGGATTGATGAAGAGGATTTGAAAAGAGGAGATAACAAGAACACCTAGTGGAAAGGTTGAGTTATGAGAATATACAATGGGTACTTGATTAGATGAAACATTGGTAAGGTAATCAGTTGTTTATCTATAACACTAAGTGAAGAAGTCAATTGTTTTGAATCATAAAAGAAATGAGGAAAGAAAGTCTGAAAGCATAGGCTTAACTGAGAAAAAGAGAAGAATATTAAGAAACTTTATTGTAAGCTGAGTGATGCTAGTGTTGACTGAGTGATAGTATAAGCCAAGAAAATTTTAGTGTCAATCGAGCATCAGTAATTACTGAGTATCAGAGAATTGATTGAGTGAAGACAATAATTTCTGAGAAGAACAGTTTTAGTGATGACTGAGCTATCTAGTGATAATCAAGAAGATGAGCACAATATTGGCCGAGTGTTAGTAATTTATAGTTTATGAAGGAATTGAGATTACCAGCCGACATTGTTGAATTCTTGGGATATGTAAAATGTGTTGAAGATAAGGATGAATGACCTAGAGAGTTTAATGCATGGTAAACCATTTTCTTGTGGATTCAAGGAGAAGTTTTGAGAAGTATCTAGAAGGAGGAGAAGAATGAAATGTTGGAAGGATTTGATGAATCTGACCTAAACCTAAGATCTACATAGATGATTGAGAAACAAAAGATTAAGCTACCTAATAAAGGAGGTATAAGGATGACCTAGTTGTAGGTTATGCAGAGTGAGGAAAATATTGATGTTATTGATTGGCAAACCTAAGAAGAAGGCTAAGAAGAGATGAATAGAGCTGTGGTGATTTCTTGAAGGGATTTCTGAGCATATCAAAGATAGAGATGATAATGAAGGCCAATTAGTAAATCAACATATGAGCTATAGTGGATCCATATTTGCAAAGTGATTTGTATGTTTCAGATCAGAACCTACTGTTACTTTCTAGCTATTGTATCAGTTAAAATCCTTTAATCAAGGTTGACCTAACAATGATTTGTAAATCCTTTAATCAAGGTGAAATTCTAATGGGATGTTCTTAAGCCCTCTAACAAGGCCACTCCTAACAAGGTGATCAAATCATTTCACTGGGTCACACCTAGTAGTGTGTATTGTAACCTTTAACAGGGTTGGTTCCTCACAAATCTCAGTTTAGAAGAGTAAAAATTTGGTAGCATGTTACTGGTGGTTTTTCACAAATTGGGTTTCCACATTAAATCCTGGTGTCATACTTGTGTGAATTTTATTTTATGTGTTATGTTTTATATTCTACAAGTTGATTACTTTCAGACAGTTGACTACAAGTTTATGTTACTGATTATATTCTATAAAGGCCGAGTGGATTGCTGAATAGATTTGAGTTGGTTGAAGTGTTTAAAAGTTCAATTAGTACATCTGACCTGAGGATAATTGATTCACCCCCCCTCTCAGTTATTCTAAAATCATTCTAACAATTGGTATCAGAGCTTGTGGTGCTTGTAAGGAAATTTTTTGAAGGTACTTGAAGCTAAAGATCATGATGTACAAAAAGGAGGTACCAAAGCTGAACAAGGAGAACTTCTCTACATAGAAAATTTTGATGAAGTTACACCTAGCTGGAATTGGTGATGCAATAAAATATTATGTGGAAAATGCTTACATACCAGTAGCTACACCTATGATAGTTGAGGAGATGATGGAAAAGACAGAACACAATTAGGAAATGTTGGAGATTGCATCAACCCTAAGTTATCCTAAATTTGACGACATCAAGAACTATACTAATGCAAATAAAATGTGGGAAACACTGACAACTATCTATGATGGAGACACAAATGTACTGAGAGCCAAATCTAAAAGTTTGAGAGGTAAGTTTGATGAAATGAGAATATTAGAAGGTGAAACTATTTTTCAATATTGTGCCAGAGTTAAAGAGGTAGTGAATTCTATTAGAGGAGCTAATGGAAATATTGATGATGAAACTGCTATTAGCAAGGTTTTGAGAACCCTACTTCCTATTTATGCTATTAGAGTTTCTGCAATACAAGAACTGAAATGTGCTCCTAGTAACAACTTAACCTTGGAAGGTCTTGTTGGTAGACTTACTGCTTTTAAGTTGTCAAATTTTGATAATTTCACTAGTCATAATATTGAATCTGCATTCAAGTCTCAAATGGTTCTTCAAAAGTCTAAGAAAGGAAAAGAGAGATGTGTGAACAATGACAGTGATAGTGACACTTTTGATGATGATATTGATGATCTTGAGGCACTGATGGCTAGAAGGCTATTGAGAGGTAAAGGAAAATTTAAAGGTAAACTTCCTATAATCTATTTTTCATGCAACAAAGTTGGTCATACTGCAGCAAGATGTCCTAATAGGAATGACAAGGATGAGAGAAGGGAAAAAAAGTACAATGACAAAAGGGATGACAAAGATCACAGAAGATATAAGGACTACAAGGATAAATGTAAGAAGTCTTGTTATATTGTTGAAGAAGAAATTGATAGTGAATCTAGTGACTCTAATGATTATGATGTAGAAGTTGTTATGTTGCTATGTGTTACCACTAATTTTTTCTTGATTCTTCAAGGCTCTAATCTTCTAAAAAATTCCCCCATAATATTTTTTGGGTACATTTCTTTTCAAAGTTCTTTTTGTCCTTTTTACATGTACCTCTTCTCACTTGAACTTCAACCTTGAACTATCCTTAGTTCAAGATTCAATGTTCAATAACACCTTGCGGTATGTTTGGCTTTCCTATGCTTTATTATGAGTTTAGCAACATGTATATCTTTACAAAGCCTATCCTTCCATTGAACTATGAACCGTGAACTTTCTTAGTTCAAATTTTGAAGTCCAATGGACTTCATCAACTTGCAAAATGTTTTAATTGTTCTTTTTATCTTTCTTTATAGCCATTAACTTTGCTTTTGTTTGTAAAAACATACCAAAGGGTAGTTGTATCATGTTTCTCATTGAACTTGAACTGTGAACTCCCTTAGTTCAAAGTTTGAAGTTCAACGGATGATTTCAAGAAGAAGAATGGGTGGTGGTGATGTGATGGAAGTGACAACTGGTAGAGAATATGATGTCTATGCATGACGTGGATACAATCATGAATAGAAGTGACATTTAAATGTCATTTCACTCATGGGAAAGTACAAATATTTAATGCAACAATTAAGAAAACTTCCCATCATCATTAACTAAATCTTTGGGCCATTACTTCGCCATTTATTGTGAATCTCCTGTAGCCTTGTGATCAATTTGGCAAATAAATTAATGGAACTTAGTCATTTTATTCATTGTAGCAGGAACTTTTCAAGAAAGGCTAGTAGAGTGGAAGATGTATCTTTGTCCTTTAAAAGCTTAATACGCTACATGAGATAACAAGTTAGTCATTTCTGTTTGGCACCCTTGTTTCCAATTGAAGCTATTTGCATTGTCAAATTTCAAATCCTTTTTAGAAGCTTCAGTGTTTCCCTGTTCCTCTCCTTTGTGTTAAGTCACTCAATAAAAGCACAAAGTTGTGTCATGTTTCAAGACAACTTATCAGCACGGTTGAATTTGAGTATTTCTAACTAAAATTATTTTTTGTCAAACATATCATCTAGCTAGATTCATTTTAGCTAAGTTTGATAAGTGCTTCAACTTTTCCAATTGGAAATATCTATTAAATGGATGTTTTATACCAATTACTAAAGAAATAAAATTATTTCAGAAAAGCGATGTTTCAATAACTCCTACTCTTTTTAATGATATTTTTTCAAAAATATAAAAATATCATTTTTTAGAGCACAGAGTGAAGATTATCATCATATAATTTTTATAATATTTTAATTAGATCTAATATATTATAAATTCAAAATACTACAAGTAGGTATTTTAATATTCGAGAACAAGCTGCTTCAAAAATAGAAAAATAGTAAAGCTTATCAAAAAAATTGAAATTTCACATTTAACACTACAAGATAGAGTTCTCTTCAAGAATGTATAATTTTTTTTCTCAATGGTGTTGATTTGATAGGGGAAATTTGGTGGGAGATGAAAACTGTCGATTTCAGGTATGTTCAACTTTGAGTAGTTATAATGGAGAAAATATAAATTGAAAACTAATTTCTTTTCTTTTTTGCACTAGCTATACATTTCATCTATAACATATTTTGAAATCAAAGGAAAAAAAGATTATTTGCATATACTTTTTTGGTGGGAACAAGACCCTCATTTTTTAGCATTTTTCAGAAAGTAAAAATGGACTTCAAAAATTAAAAAAACTATGTGAATTATTGTTCAAAAAATTTAAAAAAAATTATAGGCATAAACTTCATCCACTTTTACACATTTTATTAGTTTACACAATCTTCAAATTCTAAACATAAATGCCATTTTTATGTTGTTAAAGTTAAAAATTTTGTGTGTTGTTGACCTTTTCCTTTATAAAAGTGTGACACAACTTTTTACTTTTACCCCAGTGCTATGAAAAATCCACTCCCAAATTTTGGGAGCACTTCTCCCTTAATATTTTCTATGCTCGAGTGTGAGGATACATTAATCAAGATAGGAGCACTGGAAGAAATTAGAAGCAAGGTCAAAAATCGCATTCCTAGTTCTATGATTGAGAAGGCAATCCAGAGTAGACTGGCTGAAGCGGGCACTTTTCCCATAGTAGCTCCACACCCAAAATTAGTCATTGAATGTGCCATAAGATACAGTATGGAGGAAAAATGTATTAAAAAGATAGATGGAAGCCTTCGAGTTCACATAAGTAGCAATGTCATCTAACATGCAATGGGTATCCTTGTAAAAGACCCATATGAGGGATGGACCATTCCTTCTTCCCAGTCTATTTTTGCTACTAAGAGACAACTCTATAGAAATGAGATAGCCCATAACTAATTATTAGAATACCAAAAGGGAGGGTCTAGGCTTCCCAAACCCCTCACCATTGACCATTTCAAACTAGAGGTGACTGAGTTTGTCATACTGCTCAATAGGATCAAAGGAAATCAGAACGCATACTACTGGCATGTTTGGATGTAATTTTACATCCAAGTTACTCTTGGAGGAGAGAAATACATTGACTAGGTCAATACCATTGCAGATGAACTCCACCATCGATTGGAAAAATTTTGAGGAGCAAGTGGTTTCCATATGTCTTCCTACTTCTTCAATATCTTGGCGTGCACTAGAGAGTGGAAGGGTCTTTTCCATGAATTAGCTGCCCCAAATATGAAAGTATATGACTATTATCCCCATCTACAAAAGGATTTTCATACAAATAGATTTTTGAAATTGAATGAGATATTTTTTGGGAGATTAACCTATGAGTTACAAGGGAATGTGGAGTAGAGAATGTCCGAAGAGGCCAAAAATTTTATCAATACTTATGGGAGCTTATTTATTCAATTCAGAAGATTCACATATATAAGAGTTGGGGGTTTCAAAGGAGAACCTTTTAAACTACCAAGATATTCTTTTGATGGTCTTGTTATAATAGAGGTCACCCGCTAGTTGGCTCATGTCCATAAAGGGGTCAAGGAGAGGAAAGGTAGAGAAAATTCAAGCTTTCCCATTAAACTAGGATTTTATACATGCAAAATGTCCTCAACCTCAAGCATGATGTGAGAAAAGATTAATTTGAAAACCTTTGATCCCAGAAAAGATTTTGATAGCAAAGGCTATGTAGCCCAACATTTTAGTCCACCTTCTGAGTTCTAACATCTCCCTCAAATGGAGGATTACTAGGAGAATTGTGTTGATGACTTTGAGGTGAGAAGGAGAGCTTGGTCAAGATTTACGCTCGACCAAGTTGTTACTTTGAATATTGAAATTGACATTATAGGAGTGGAAGAAGATAATGGTGAAGGAGTGATTGATGATCAATTTGAAACTAAGGTAAGAGGTTTGCCCTTGCTCGAAATTGACTAGAGCATTGATGAGAGGGACAATATAAAAATCAAGACTCTTAGTTTAATCAAGAGGACTGAGAGATGGGTTAACAATAAGAAACCTCCTATTCTAAAAATGCATAACCCAAAAAGATCTACACTTACTGATTCTGTTGAAAATCTCACTGTTTCTTCTACCGATAATGTTTCTCTTACATGTGTTTCAAAAACTAAAAATAAGAAAGTCCTTAAAGCTAATCTTGAAAAGTAGAGCATCCCTTGTTCCATGCCACCAAAAAGAGTCACAAGGACTAGATTGAAGAAAGGAGATAACAAAGTGGCCAAAAAGAAAGAGGTGATTGATCTGGATGAAATGGATAATCCTATGGCAGAACAAGGTGATCAAGATGTGTTCTGTGAAGATGCACAAGTCCCAAAAGTTGGTCAATCCGATGTTGGAAACCCTCCAACAATTATAGTAGGTACTTCTTTCCAAACACCAACCCCTTACTCTCAAATGTTTGGAAAAATCCATCAGTAAGAAAAGAAATGTACTTCTGATCACTTTACCAGTAGAGGACATGGTAAGCAAGTGCATGGGAGAAATGATAAAGCCTAAAAGGATCAGGATGGAATCCATGATTAACATAGATGAGAAAACATGGTGCCAGGTAGTAGAACATGCAGTACTGAAAGGTGAAATGATAAGCCTAAAAGGATTAGGATGGAATCCATGATCGACATAGATGAGAAAACATGGCACTGGGTAGTAGAACGTGTGCTACTAAAAGGTAATAAGGATATCTCATAAGCTTCTACTGATGATTTCATAGTAAAAAAGATAGATCTTGGGGTTGCAACTAGAGCAATTGATGTAAAACACATGGAGTCTTTGATTAGGAAGATATTGCATTGAACCTTTAAAGATGAAAAGGATAAAAAAGAGATGAAAGCTACTATCAAGAGATTGGTTGAATTCATTCAAGAAGTCCGAGATCCCATTCCACTTCCTTTGGCACAAATTCCCCAATCATTTGATCCCCACTCACTAGAGGTTAGAAAGACTCTGGATCAAATTCAGTGAAATAAACTCATAGTCAATGTGTTCAGTAAATGGATAGTGGGTATGATCCAATGTGGAGGTGACTACATCACTCAAATGATCAAAACCCATGGGACTGCCATGAAGACAATCTCAGAAATATTAGTTGAGTTAGCAGAGTGGGATAAAGAAAAGAACAAATGGATAGGTATAATAAACCAGATGGGTGAAATAGAATAGTATGGAGTAGCCAAGTTCCTTACTGAGAAACTAGTCCAAGGCTTAGATGAGGATATCCTCTATGTGTCCATCAAGAGTATTGAATGGTGAAATTCCATAATCAGAGCAGGCTATGATGAGGCAACTTGATTGCTGAATGATCTAAGAGGGTTAACAAACACAATGCAAAAAGATCTCAAGTGTTTGAATATCACCTATTATACACTAAATTTGCACCCTAATCTCAAGCTCTCGTAGTCTTGATAACTCAGTATAACATGGGACTCATCTCAAGGTTGTGGGACCTTTTGCTAACTGAGATGAGACCTCCAGATTCTAGGCTGGTTCCTCTTGGATAATCACCTTGATTTTCTCTTAACAAGAAAGTAAACTTTAAGAGGAAAGGGATAGAAGGAGTGCATGGAAAGGGAAATAACAGAAAGCAAATCTATCCTACCAAGTGATACACTAAAACTAGGGTTTGGATCTTAGTATAGAGGGATGAAAACAATGAAGGAATCAGGTCCAATAAGTTACAACTCACTAGATAGGCTTGCATAAGTATTTCATAGGAGGGTTTGAACAAAGGCTCAACCTATGACCTGCAAATAGACATCCTTTTCTGCAACTAGGTGTAGGAATGAGACAAGGCTGCTAGGGGCTGTAGTATACCCGCAAAATACCTAAATCAAATCAGACACAGGAAACACACAAAATTGCAGAAAGCAAGAGGAATCAAGAAACCTGAGATATCATTGAAATCATGCATACACTTTGATCCAATAAGAGATAATCCAGACAAGCAAGCATGAGGACAATAGGAATATCATAAAATACTTGCAGTATTTGAACAATCAATGGGAATTTTACAATTGCAAAAAGTTAAGGGGCAGAAAGAATGCCTTCAATAACCTCTGGGGAAAGAAACTTTCCTTTTTTACAATTGGCTAATTCTGAGCACTACAGGCTCCAAAAAATAATATATACATCCTTGCACGCAGGCAGGAATCAAACCTAATTAGGGCCACAAATATCTGCAATAGAATAATCACCCCTAAAACAAGTCACTTCTGATCATAAATAAATTTTGCAAAAACCATAGCTGATCAGATATTTGTCTTTGTGTGCCCATGCCTACAGATCAACAACTTTGATCCATCTACCTCCCTGCAAGCCCACTGTGTCATGAATGTTCAAAAATCTGATCAAATTGTAGAAAGGACCCAAAAAGGCAGCCTAAATCCTTTGCAAATTCTATCCAACCACAACCGCCCTTGAAAATATCATAAATTTTTAGCTGTCGCACTTGCAAACATTTCCCTTTGGAAGAAACCCCGTGAAAAAAGGTTGCGCCGCTTGGACAAAGCAATGGTCACATGATCACATGAGCTAAAAGGCCTTCATGCAATCATGTGACAAGCTTTTAAAAATTTTCCTCCACCCTTCAAAAATGTCAACGGTCGCATGATCGCATGAGCCGAAAGGCCTTTATGTGATCATGCGACAACCTTTTTTAAAAAACTACCTTGCCACCACATAAGCATTGCTTGGGACCCACCAGAGATCATACTTGCCAAACCCTGCCATGTGGCCCAATAGGAGCTGACCACATGGCAGGACCCACGACCACACTGCCTTGAAAAAGTCAGCGATCACATGATTGCATGAGCCCGAAAGGCTTCATGCGATCATGCGACAACCCTTAGAAAATCTACCTCTGCTTTCCACAAATGCTCGGGCTTACAATCGCACTGCAAAAATAACCCTGGCTCCACCTTGGATTCAAATCTCCTCTTGTCGCCAAGTCACCTAAACTGTTCTTAACCCCAGGTTCCTCTTAGCGACCACGCACAATCCCTCAATCGCGCAACCGCACATCCACAGACTGAGATTCCCATCAGACGGTGGGCACAAGATCTCATGGGGTTGGAATATTCTTTAAGATTTTGCACCAGTCGCTCATCTCTTTCTATGCCTTTGTAAACCGCAAGCTCTATCAGTGCGGCTAACAGTTTGTCACATGTTCGCATAGCCTAAAAAAGGGCTATGTGATCATGCGACAGACCGCTAGTGGTGCGTTGAAAAACCATCAACTGGGCCCATTGACACCACTTGGCATTCTGTTATTTGTTTTGACTGCTTTGTCAGCAACACCTCGGCAACCCTTGGCATTGGCCCCACCTAACTTAGCAGATCCCATCAAACAGTTGTCGCATGATCGCATGGGATTAGAAGATCCCATCAGATCATACGACCACCATAGATCTTCATCGCACTTGCACCAATGCAGAGACCTCAGGCCCACAAGACCGCTTGTCACATGATCTCATGCGATTAAGAGACCCCATGCGATCATGCGACCAACCGCATGACGTTAACTACCAAACCGTGAACCATCACCACCAAAACCACTAATAGTTTGTCGCATGGTCGCATGGGCTCAGAAGAGCCCATGCGATCATGCGACCAACCGCATGATGCTAACTGATGAGCACTAGCGGTAATATCCATCGAACCCCTGCTGACCGCCACCTTGCTAAGAAAACCAAAATTGTTGACAGTTTGTCGCATGGTTGCATGGGCTCGAAAGAGCCCATGCGATCATGTGACCAACCGTAAAGTGTTAGTCACCGACTACTGGTGGCACTGTGGTTTGATTGCTTACCGCTTGTCGCATCAATAATTTTTGTATGATCTCATGGGATTGGAAGATCCCATGTGATCATGTGACAGTTGTCGGATCTTGACTACACCGGAATGACCTTAGGCACTGGGTCCCACCTGATCAAAGTTGTGCTCTTAGGTTTAAAATATAGAGGATGCTGAAAACATAGAGGGTTTTCAAGTGAAGGCCGAAAACACACTGAATTTTTAGAGCGGAGAGGTTGAAAACACACCAAACTTTCAGACCAAAAGGTAGAAACATCCCGAGCCTGCAGAGAGGAGGTAAAAAACACACTAGGTTTTTGACACTTGAGCATTTCACTTGGAAAATGGGGCTGTGGCCGAAAATGAATGAGAGGGAAATTTTGGGCAACATCACCTTAATGAAGGAAGGAAACCAAAGTATCAAAGGTGCCAAAGAAATGACTTAGGAGTTTGAGATAGGAATAAAAACAATCAGAGATAACAAAGACCTCATGATTGAGGACTTTATGTCAATGGAGAATATTTTGGCAATGCTAGTGGTGTGCATGGATCATTTGGAATCCCATAAATAGAAGGTTGTCCAGGTATGCAAAGATAAGAAGGTCCTCAGGCAAAGGATAATCCATATTACCTTGCCACACCATGCCATGATTGTCAATGTCTCACGTGCACATGAGGAGTGGAAGACTACTTGTGCTACCAGTTCCTCTAAAGGCCAATCGATGGTGTCTAGCTCATCCATGACTAGTGATCGTGCCCCACCAATCTTGGGTCATTCCCAATTTTTTTGATTATTCTATTTTAAGTTATTCTTTTAGTTGGTTTTCAAACTATTTCTTCTAAAACTTTGGGAGTTTCTTAAACTTTGATTTTTGATATGATGTAACCCACTGACTATATATAGCTAGGGAAAACTCTTAAATGGCTGATGGTAGATAATTTAGTAGTAAATTATAATAGTTTAGTTTTGATATCATTTTGGTGTGGTTTTTCTATAAGAGACTTTCGGCTAGATTTGTGAAATAAATGAAAGGAAAATATTTACTATTATAAGTCTGTTGGTTTATATCAGTAAATTGGTCTCTATTGGGATATCTTAAATTGAGAAAAACTCTTTATTGAAGCATCTCTTTCATTTTAGTCTTAGTTTTAAATCTTGCCAGTTTATTTGTGAATTTGTTATGAATTGAAGTCCGTGAGCTTCAGTGAATTGGTATTTTTCCCAAATTCTAGTAATTAAGACATCTTTATGTGTAGATTACTACAAGTGCCTTATTTACTTTCTAGTTAAAAGTATGATGTTAGCAAGATGCAATTCTAATTTTTCAAAATTCATTGAAAATCATCCTGAGAGTTATATCGTAATTCAGAGGATTAAAACCATCCAGTTTTAATCCAACTATTAGTAAGAGATTAGTGTTTTCTTGAAGGGCTACAGAGTAAAGAAATAAAAATAGAATAAAGAGACAAATCCATTTACTAACACTATGAAAGATGATTCTAATGAAGATGAGAAAAATGCACTTATTTTATATGTGAGTAAAGGTGATAGATGGATAATTGATAGTGGTTTCTCACATCACATGACTAGTTATAAAAGTGAGTTTGAAACCCTAAATCATTACAAAGGTAGTAGTGTTAAGTTTGGTAATGATGCACCATGTCTTGTGAAGGGAAAATGATCAATAAGATTGACTGATAAGATCTGATGTGACAATGCTTATTTGGTTAAAGGACTTAACTATAATTTTTTGAGTGTTACATAGTTGAATAGTTCTAGTTATTGAGTTGAGTTTCATCATAGAAAGGGCAAGAAATTTGATGCCACTGGTGAACTAATTGGAAGTGGAGAACATACAAGAGGTAATTTATTCTATCTAGAACTATTTGAAGAAATGTGTTTTTTTGCACAATTTGATGATGTATGGTTATGGCATAAGAGGTTGTGTAATGTGAACTTTGATAATTTGGAAAGAATTAGTAAGATGAAAAGAGTAAGAGGTTTACCAAGATTGAAGAAACCTGATAATGTGATGTGTAAACAATGTCAATTGGGAAAAATTACAAAGTCTATTCTCAAGAGCAAGATATACTTTTGATGATATTTTGGAATTGATTCATACTAACCTTTGTGGATCTATTGGTGTGAAAAGTTACTGTGGTGATAAATATTTCATTCTGTTTGTTTATGATTACTCTAGAATGATGACTATGATGTCTCTTAAGGAAAAATATGATGCCTTTCAATTGTTTAAGTGGTATTTGGCAAAAGTTGAGAAAGAAATAGGTAAGAGATTGAAATGTCTAAAATATGATAGAGTGACACAGGGTAGGTAAGGAGGATCCAATTAAGGATAGTCCAAACAAGAAGCCAAACACCACAATGCAGAATAACACAACAAGATAATATTCTCAACTAAATTTTCATTAACATGCCTGACTGTAAGGCCTTCTGAGTTAGGGCCAAATACAATCAAATTATTTTTGCAATGTCTTAGCTAGTCTAGCTCTGAAACAAATTAGCAACTAATGGAAAATACTAAGGTAGATCTGAACTTGAGCTCACAAGCCTCCGAGTAATCTCCTTGTCTCCAAGCATGTAAAACACTAGCTCCGTTATTACAAACTATCAGATAACAATCTAATCTTCAAGATCTCACAGGATCCAAAATGCTATCCTTCACACTCTACCCATCTTCCTTTAAATAACTACCCCAAACACTCCTTAAATACTAATCTTCAGCCACAAGTCGGCTAGAAGAAACAATTAAATCCAAAGACAAGTTAGCTTATATTACAAACAAATATTAAATGCAACAACAATTGGCTCTCAAATAGCCTTACAAACATTTAATTCTTCATGTCTACCTCAAGATCTACATAGGAGAATACAAAAAAAGATGCCAACAATAAATGCACCAAGTCAACCAACCAAATCTCCAAGAACTCTAATCGGTAAACCAGAATTACTGAGTGCTAGAGAAACAACTGAGCACCAGTGAAACAACCAACCACACCAAGCATCACCAAGAAACATAGGCATTTCCAAGCAAGAACATTGACTGAGCACCATAGGCATCTCTGAGTACAAGTTCCTTCGAGCACAAGAGGTTTCACCAAGTTCCTTCTGCGATCGAGCTTCCTTCAATAACTGAGACCATTGGTTAAAGCTACAACTGAGTAACACATAACCAAAACAACACACCACCATGAAAATTCACCAAGTACCCTAGAATGCCCCTGTATTAGACACCCCAAGTTCGAAAAGAAGTTCTCATAGACTGGAAGAACATCTTTCAGGATTTAGCACATAAACCCCAAACTAGTTCTTCACATACAAGCTCTTCAACTCATCACCTTGCACATTCTTCCACTTCTGTTTCCTCTATCTTTTCAAATCTTTCCTAGATAACACATAGGCTTTTTCTCCATACTGATCCATCCTTTTAGAATTTTCCAACTCATCTCGGCTACCAAATCTTAGGTTTCTCCTACCAAGTGTTGTATCTATCAAAGACATCAGGGAAAGCTTCCTATTGTTCTTCTCAATAGTAAACACATTCTTGACACAATCATACATAGCTCTGCAATCATACTGCCAAGGTCTACCAAGCAATATATGACAACTATTCATCCCCAAAATGTCACACAACATGAGATCCTTATATTGGCCAATCTAAAAGTCAACAAAGCACTGCTCCCTTACTTCTAGAGCATGAATATCTTGTAACCAACCAATCCTATAAGGATAAGGATATTTCATTCTCTTCAAACCAAGATTCTAAACCATGTCCTCAACAATAAGATTATTAGTACTACCTCTATCAACAACTACATCACAAAGTTTACCTCCTAACTTGTACCAAGTTCTAAACAAGTTACTCCTCTAACAAGGTTCCTCCTTTGCACTGAGCAATGTTCTCTGAACTAGCAAGTTCTTAGATTCAGGTTCATTCTAAATGTTCTCATTTACCATAGCAGTTGTTTGGTCACCAAACTTCTTTTGTGTACACTCAAAAGAACGGTGTCCTTCTTCACCACAATTATAACAAGTACCCTTAAAGATAACCCTACTTGTCTTCTTCTTCAATTCCCCAGGTTTTGGTTTATCTTCAACAGTCGGTTTATCCTTCACCGAGTGATCAATCTTTTCCTTCCCTCAGGGATTACTATGTTGTCTCATTTTCAACTTATCTTCAAACTTCAGAGCATACTAATAAGCATCTTTAACCAAATCAATCTTGAGCATACCAAGCTCATCCTGAATATTAAATCTCAAACCATTCACATACTGAGCTACTTTTTCTTTACCAAGTTTTCTATGTCTAGATCAAATAGTCAATTTATAGAACTCCTCGGTATAGTCTTCCATAGTCAAATATTTTTTCTTCTGATTCTACAACTTCTTAAATAGGTCAAGCTCATAGTCGGTAGGTATGAACTTAGCTTTCAATTTAGTTAGCATCAACCTCCATCGATTGATCTTTATTTCACCTTCATCTTCTCTATCTCCTTGTAATTCTTTCCACCAGAGAGAAGCATGTCATTTCAACTTAGTTTGTGCCAATCTTACTCTAAGAGGATCTTCAATTTCTTCAAGCTCAAAGAAATCTTCTAATTCACCAATCCAATCAATCAAGTCCTCGGGTCTCAAAGTACCAAAGAAAGTAGAAAATTCCATTCGGTAACTAGTACTTAACTAAGCTCCAGATCTATGTAATTGACCAATTCTTTCTTCACTAGATCTATCTCTTCAGTCATCTCCACTAGATCCAGTAGCTTCAAAGTCTTCAGCAGCTTCCTCATAACCATCATCAGTACCAATATTCCTCAGCATACCAGCAATAGCTCTCATGACCTCAATGATCATGTCATTCTTCATCAGTTCCATCTCAAATCTAAAATCAACTTTAACTTTCTATGTAATCTTCGATTCCACAACATCAAAAAGATCAACAATCACTCTAGGGTCCAATCTTATTAGAGGCATCCTTCAAGATTTTTGAAAACCCAAAGTAATAAATCACCAACCAAAGTCCTGGTGCAAACAACCTCATCTTGGACATTGGTTTACACACTCAAGATCTTCAAGCTTTGATACCACTTGATGCAAGATAGGTAAGGAGGATCCAATTAAGGATAGTCCAAACAAGCAGCCAAACACCACAATGTGGAATAATATAACAAGAAAATGTTCTCAATTGAATTTTCATTAACATGTCAGACTGTAAGGCCTTCTGGGTTAGGGCCAAATACAATCAAAGTATTTCTGCAATCTCTCAACTAGTCCATCTCTAAAACAAATCAACAACTGATGGAAAACACTAAGGTGGATCTGAACTTGAGCTCGCAAGCCTCCAAGAAATCTCCTTGTCTCCAAGCATAAAAACCACTAGCTCTACTATTACAAACTATTAGATAACAATCTGATCTTTAAGATCTTGCAGGATCCAAAATGCTATCCTTCACACTCTACCCATCTTCCTTTAAAAAAATACCCCAAACACTCCTTAAATACTAATCTTTAGCCACAAGTTGGCTCAAAGAAACAATTAACTCCTAAGCCAAGTTGGCTTCTATTATAAAAAAATATTAAATGCAACAATAGTCAGCTCTCAAATAGCCTTAAAAACATTTAATTCTCCATTCCTACCTCAAGATCTACATAGGAGAATACAACAAAAGATACCAACAATAAATGCACCAAGTCAGCCAACCAAATCTCCAAGAACTCCAATTAGTAAACCAGAACTACCAAGAAAAAACCAAGCACCAGTGAAACAACCGACCACACCAAGCATCACTAAGAAACATAGGCATTGCTAAGCAACCATGTCAACCAAGTACTATAGGCATTTCTGACTACAAGTTCCTTTGAGCACAAGAGGTTTCACTGAGTTCCTTCAGTGACTGAGCTTCCTTTAATAATAGAGACCACTAGTTAAAGCTACAACCGAGTATTACAGAACCGAAACAACACACCACCATGTAGATTCATTGAGTACCCTAGAATGCCCCTGCATCATAGAGGAGGAGAGTTCATATCTAATGAGTTCAATATATTCTACAATGGTAGAGGAATTGATGCAGTCAAGGATGGCGGATCCAATGAAGGACAGTCCAACCTTGTAGCCAATCAACAACACAGTGGAATAACACAACAACAAGAAAATGTTTCAACTCAATTTTGATTAACATGAATGGCTATAAGGCCTTCTAGGTTAGGGCCAATTACAAACAATAGTAATTATGCAAGATCAACAAGATCCAATCCAACTCTAGCTAGTTCAGTTCTTAGACAAATCAACAACTAAAGGAAACCCTAAGGCAGATCTAAACTTGTGCTCACAAGACACCAAGCAATCTCCTTGTCTCCAAGCATGAAAACCACTAGCTCTGCTATTACAAACTATCAGAAATCAATCTGATCTACAAGATCTCACAGGATCCAAGATCTTTTCCACAACTTCACTTTCATCTCTCACCCCAGACCCTCCCTTAAACAACTACCCAAACACTCCTTAAATACTAATCTTTAGCCACAAGTCAGCTGGATGACATAATTAACTCCTAAGCTAGGTTGGATTCTACTACAAAAAAATATTAAATGCAATACAAGTCAGCTCTCAAATAGCCTAACAACTATTTAATTCTCCATTTCAGCCTCAGATCTACATAGGAGAATACAATAAAAGCTACCAACAATAAATGCACCAAGTCGGCCAACCAAATCACAAAGAACTCTAGTCAGTAAACTAGAACTATCAAGCACCAGAGAAACAACCGAGCCAGCTAGGCATGACCGAGCAAGCACTTCGACTGAGCACCACAAGCATCACCGAGTACAAGTTCTACCAAGTGCCAGAGGTTTCACTAAGTTCCTTCAATGACCGAGCTTCCTTCAATAATCGAGACCATCAGTTAAAGCTACAATCGAGTACCAAAGAACCAAAACAACACACCTCCATGTAGATTTACCAAGTACCCTAGAATGCCCCTGCATCAGACACCCCAAGTTCCAAAAGATGTTCATATGTGAGAAGAACATCTTCTAGGATTTAGTACATAAACCCTGAACTGGTTCTTCACATACAAGTCCTCCAACTTCTCACTTTGCATACTCTTCCACTTAAGTTTCCTTTGTCTCTTTAAGTCTTTCCTTGATAATACAGAGCTTTTTTCTTCAAACTAATCATCCATACCTTCAGGATCTACCAACTCAACTTGGCTACCAATAATTGGACTTCTCCTACCTAGTGTTATATCTAGCAAAGGCATCAGGGAAAACTTCCTATCATCCTTCTCAATAGTAAAAAAATTCTTGACACAATCATACATAGCTCTGCAATCATATTGCTAAGGTCTACTGAGCAATATATGACAACTATTCATCTCCACAATATCACATAACACAAGATCCTTATACTGGCCAATCTGAATGTCAACAAAGCATTGTTCTCTTACTTCTAGAGCATGAACATTTTGCAACCAGCCAATCCTATAAGGACAAGGATGTTTCATTTTTTCCAAACCAAGTTTCTGAACCATGTCCTCAGCAACAAGGTTATTAGTACTACCACTATCAACAATAACATCACAAAGTTTACCTCTAGACTTGTACCAAGTTTTGAACAAGTTACTCCTCTAACAAGGTTCCCCCTTTGTACCGAGAAATGTTCGCTGAATCAGCAAGTTCTCAGATTTAGGTTCATTTTGAATGTTCTCATTCACCACAATAGTTCATCAGTCACCAAGCTTTTTCTATGTACACCCAAAATAATGATGTTCTTCTTCACCACAATTATAACAAGTACCCTTAAAGATAACTCTACCTCTCTTCTTCTTCAGTTCTATAGGTTTATGTTCATCTTCTGCAGTCAATTTATCCTTCACTCAGTGATCAATCTTTACCTTCCCTTGGGGATTACCATGTTGTTTCCTTTTCAACTTATCTTCTCCTTCAGAGCATATTGATAAGAATCTTCAATAGAATCAATCTTCAACATACCAAGCTCATCCTGAATATTGAATCTCAAACCATTCACATACCGAGATAACTTTTCCTTACCAAGTTCTCTATGTCCAGATCGAATAGTAAGCTTGTGGAACTCCTTAGTATAATCTTCAATAGTCAAATCCTTCTATTTTAGATTCTGCAACTTCTTAAATAAGTCATTCTCATAGTTAGTAGGTATGAACTTAGCTTTCAATTTAGTCACCATCAATCTCCATCGATTGATCTTTATTTCACCTTCATCTTCTCTATCCCTTTGTAATTCTCTCCACCAAAGAGTAGCATGTCCTTTCAACTTTTTCTGTGCCAACCTCACCCGAAGAGGATCTTCAATTTATTCAAGGTCAAAGAAATCTTCCAATTCACCAATCTAGTCAATCAAGTTCTTAGGTTTTATAATACTAGAGAAAGTAGAAAATTCCATTTGGTAACTATTACTTAACCGAGCTCCAGATCTATGAAACCAGGTAGTTCTGTCTTCACCAAATCTATCCCTCTGATCATCACCGCTAGATCTAGCAGCTTCAAAGTCTTCAAAAACTTCCTCATAACCATCCTAAGTACCAACATTCTGAGGTACACCAGTCACAACTCTCAAGATCTCCGTGACCATGTCATTTTTCATCAACTCCATCTTAGATCTACAATCAAATTTTACCTTCTTTGTAATCCTATATTTCATAGTATCATAGAGATTCACAATCACCCTAGGGTCCAATCTTCTTGGAGGCATCCTTAAAGATAAGAAAACCCTTTGCAACAAAACCCTACATCGACCACCTTGTGACAACCTCCAAGTTGTATGCAAGTCAGATTAGCCTTCCACCTTGTAGGAACAACTAGGCCAAGATTCCACAAGTTCAGTGCAATGGATCTGCAACTCAAATCATATGATCTCCTCACCAACAAGATCAACTTTGCAAGATCAGCCTTGCTAGGTCAACCTTTTCTCAACAAGATCAACCTGGCTTTGATACCACCTGACGTAGTCAAGGATGACAGATCCAATGAAGGATATTCCAACCTTATAGCCAATCAAAAACACATCAGAATAACACAACACAAGAAAATGTTTCAACTCAATTTCCATTGACATGCCGAGCTATAAGGCCTTCCAGGTTAGGGCTAATTACAAAAAATAGTAATTTTGCAAGATCAACAAGATCCAATCCAACTCTAGCTAGTTCATTTCTAAGACAAATCAATAACTAATGGAAACCCTAAGGAAGATTTGAATTTATGCTTGCAAGCCACCAAGCAATCTCCTTATCTCCAAGCATGCAAACCACTAGCTCTACTATTACAAACTATCAGAAATCAATCTAATCTACAAGATCTCACAGGATCCAAGATCTTTTCCACAACTTCACTTTCATCTCTCACCCCAGACCCTCCCTTAAAAAACTACCCAAACACTCCTTAAATACTAATCTTCAGCCACAAGTCAGCTAGATGACATAATTAACTCCTAAGCCAGGTTGGCTTCTGATATAAAAAAATATTAAATGCAATACAAGTTAGCTCTCAAATAGCCTTACAATTATTTAATTCTCCATGTCAGCCTCAGATCTACATAGGAGAATACAACAAAAGCTACCAACAATAAATACACCAAGTCGACCAACCAAATCACCAAGAACTCCAGTCGATAAACCAGAACTATCGAGCGCAAGAGAAATAATCGAGCTAGCTAGGCATGATAGAGCAAGCACGTCGACCGAGCACCACGAGCATCATCGAGTACAAGTTCTACCGAGTGCTAGAGGTTTCACCGAGTTCCTTTAGTGAACGAGATTCCTTCAATAACTAAGACCATCAGTTAAAGCTACAACTAAGTACCAAAGAACCAAAACAACACACCTCCATATAAATTTATCAAGTACCCTAGAATGCCTCCACATTAGGAATTAAGAGACAAATGTCAGCACCAAGGACACCTCTATAGAATGGTATAGAAAAGAGAAGAAATAGATCAATCATGGATTTTTCTAGAACACTAATGATAGAGAATAATATTGCACAAAATTATTGGAGAGAAGCTATAAGAATAACTATCTATACCTTATGAACTAAGTACAAATCAAGAAAGGTACAAAGGCTACACCTTTTGAATTATGGCATGGTTATGCACCTAATGTGAAATATTTTAAAGTCTTTGGAAGTAAATGTTATATACTCAAGGACAATAAGAATGGAAAGCTTGATACTAAAAGTGATGAAGGCAAATTACTAGGTTATTCCACTAAGAGAAAAGCTTACAAGTGTTTGAATTCTAACACTAACAAAGTTGTGGAAAGTGCAAATGTTAGAGTTGATGAATATGTAGAAAAGAATGAAGTTGAGTGCAAACAGGAACCTGAAGATTATAGATCTTTTGTATACATGGAATAAGGAGAGGCCAACAATTTATCTAAACCAGAAAATAATGTTGTCGAGCAACAACAAGATCCTGCCGAGTTACAAAAGAAGATGCCGAGCATTAGAAGGATGTTGTTGAGAAATTGAGAGAGGAAGGAAAGATACAAAATGAACTTGAAGATAAAGAGAAAGAAGAAAGGAGACCACAACCTACATTAGCATAGTATGTGAGAAGACATCATAAGCCAGATCAAATCATTAGAGAGAAAGATACATGAGTGATGAAAATAAGTAATTTGAAAGACCAAACATGCTTGTTATGCGAGTTTGAGCCTAAGACATTGAAAGATGATTTGGAGAATGAAGATTCGATTTAATCCATGAATGGGGAAATTGAGTAGATAGAAAAGAACAAAACCTAGACACTAGTCCCTAGACTAGAGGACAAGAATGTTATTGGAACAAAGTGGGCATTCAAAAATAAGATGAAGGAACATGGAGAAGTCACAAGGAAAAAATCTAGATTGGTATGCAAAGGGTATGCATAGGAAGAAGGCATTGACTATGGGGAGACATTTGCCCCAATTGCTATTAGAAAGTAAAGTCCACCAAGATAACTAAGAGGGGGGGTGAATCAGTTATCTGATAATTATAAATTTTATCAACTTCAATAAATTTTAACCATGTAAGAAATATAATTACCAACCATAGAAAGATATTCATACACAATAATATAATGACACAAGATATGTTGACTAGGGAACCTCTTGATCAAAGAGTAAAGCCCGGTGGGAATGATGCCCACAAAAGATGCACTAATATGAATATTCCTTGTGAAAGGATGGACTCTATTATGAGTCTTATGAAATACATTTAGTACATATGAATCCCTGTTAAGAGATTTTGAATCCCTGCTAAAAGATTCTAAGTCTGTTAGGAGTTATGGAAGACAAAAGGACCCACTACCCAAATAGCTTCAATGGAAAGATCACTAAACACATTGTCCAATTGATCTCTAGATTATTCAATAGAATAATATCAAATCATTACTAATCTCAACAATATGTTACCTCTTCTCTGACTGTGCCAAACCACACTCGCTGCTACACCAAATCTCAATTTCAGATCTCTGTACCTCGCATGTCTTCCTTCATAAATTCGCTTTCAAAATCATTCACTTTATCAATTCCACACATCACACACACTTAAAACAAGGAAAAAAATTTCTTCCTTTATACCACACTCAAGTAATTACAAATGAGTTGGCATTTAATTACAAAATAAAAGTTTCCACACATTACATAAAAAATTACACAAAAAAATAGAATAATTCTTCACTTGTGCAACCTCAAAGTTTTTTCTATCATCCACATCACTATCAACATTTCTTCAACTTCTCTTTAACTGTGAAAAATTAGATTCCATCCCGATTAGGAGATATCATCCGATTTCCACAAACTACTACTCAGGAACACTGCCTGAATAGTGCTTCCACCAAAATGCTCATAACTTTCATGAATAAATGAATTACTGTCTGCACTCTTAACCATGAACATATAACACATCAAATAGTAAATCATCAACATCACATAGCTTGCTCTGCAATATCCCATGTGTGCTAATCAAAACACTGTCTGCTCCTTTGCTAATCAAAACATTGTCTGCTCCTCTGCTAATCTCCAGTAGATCACTGTGTTGACAGCAATGACAATCATAGTCATGAATGCAAAAACTGCTACAAAATGTTTGCCAATACTCCCATAGGATATATTTAGCATTCATTCCTAACAATCTCCCCCATTGGCATTAATGGCAACATAGATGAAAAAATCCAATGTTGCATGAATCCAATACTGCAATTCTGCTGGTCTGAAAAAAATATTTTCAAATCCTCTTCATCAATCAAATCTTGCTTCATTTTCCTATTCATTTCTCTCCAATAGATGGTACAAATGTTTTTTCATGTACACTTCTCCCCCATTGACATCAATGAAAGAAATTTCATCATTATGTCAACAACAACTCTAATGTCAAAAGACACTGCTCAGAAAATACATTCACTAGAGTCCTCATGGCTCATCTCAGATACACATACTCCCCCATAGAGGAAGTACCAACATCCAATCTAAAAGAAAGATAAGACTCATATACCACTAGATAGATGCAACCAATTTGCATCACTTCTCAAAAGTAGGTTGGGGCATAACCCAAAGCATACCTCTCAGATACTCACATGTATCCTTAGGCAAAGGCTTTATAAATATGTCTTCAATCTGCTCCTTTGTGCTTATGTACTCAAGTCTGACTTCTTTCTCAGAAACTTTCTTTCTTACTACATGATACTTAATCTCTATATGCTTTGTCTTAGAATGCAATACAGGGTTCTTAGACATACTAACTGTGCTGGTGTTATCACAATGTATAACAACAGATTCAACAAACTTTATTCCAATATCCTTCAGCATCTGCTTCATCCAAATTATCTGGTTGCAATTTTTGGTTGCTGCTACATATTCTACTTCTATTGTGCTCTGTGAAATACAATTCTTCTTCTTGCTTAGCCAAGAAACCAATCTTCCTCCAAGGAAAAATGCTCCACCACTGGTTCTCTTTTTATCATCAACACTACCTCCCCAATCAACATCTGTATATGCACATGGGTAAAATCATCAAAATTTTCATACCACAATCTATAGTCCATTGTGCCTCTTAAATATCTCAGTATCCTCTTTACTACTGCATAATGTGATTCTCTAGGTTCAACTTGAAATCTTGCTACAATTCCAACTGAATGTGCTATATCAGGTCTTGTATGTGTCAAGTACTAGAATCCTCCAATCATAGAACTGTACTTCTTCTGTTCAACTGTAGGAGTCTCATCTGTGCTAGATAATTTATGTCTAGTTACCATAGGTGTTCCAACTAGTTTACAGTTCTCCATTCCAAATCTCTTTAACACATCATTCAAGTACTTTGTCTAGCTTACAAAGATACCATCACTATTTTGTGTTATCTGTAATCCCTAAAAGTATTTCATTTCACCAATCATACTCATTTCAATTTTAGTTTTCATTTCATCAGCAAATTTATCACTAGCTTCATCTTCTCCTCCAAAAATAATGTCATCAACAAAAATAACTATAATTAACAAACCATTTTCAATTTCTTTTGTGGATAGGTTGCTATCAGCTGTTCCTTTTTTAAATCCCAATTTTAACAAATACTTATCCAATCTTGCATACCAAGTTCTAGGTGATTGCTTTAGTCCATATAAGGCTTTCTTTAGTTTACATACCATGTCTCCTTCTTGAGTCAAAGGAAAACCTTCACGCTGCTCAATATAGACTTCTTCTTCCAATTCTCCATTAAAAAATGTTGACTTCACATCCATCTGATATACTTTGAATTTCTTAAAAGCTACATAGGCCAAAAACATTCTTACTGCTTCAATTCTTTCTACTAGTGCAAAAGTTTCTTCATAGTCAATTCCTTCTTGCTGCGAGTATCCCTTACATATCAATCTTGCTTTGTTTCTTACTACTTCTCCTTGTTCATTCATCTTGTTTCTGAATACCCATTTAGTTCCAATAACATTTTCATCTTTAGGTCTAAGGACCAATTCCCATGTCTTGTTCTTTTCAATCTGATCTAGTTCTTCTTTCATAGCTTTAATCCAATGTTCATCTTCACAAGCTTCACTAGTAGGTTTAGGTTCAATTTGAGAAATCAAACATAACTGTTCTTGTACCTTATTTTGAGTTAGAACTCCTCTATCTATGCTTCCAATAATTTTCTCAATAGGATGATTCCTTGATAAGTTCCTATTAGGTGTCACTGTCTTAGATCTCACTTCAGGTGTCGGTTCTTCAATGATTTCACTATGGATTTCATTCAACAAGTCACTATCAGTTTCATAGAATAATTCAATAGCTTCAGTGTTAGGTTTAGGATGAGTTCCTTCATCAGATTCATAATCAAGCATTCTTTCCTAAATTTTGAACTTTTCATCAACTTTAACATTTACGCTCTCAATAATAGTCTTACTTCCCTTGTTATAACATCTATAAGCTTTTCTCTTCAAAGAATATCCAAGAAATATACCTTCATCACTTCTAGGATCAAACTTTCCAATATCATCATCTCTCTTTATATAACATTTTCTTCCAAAAATTCTAAAATACTTAACTAAGGGTGCATGTCCAAACCATAATTCATTGGGTGTCTTGTCTGTGTCTGCTTTGATTTGTATTCTGTTCATTGTATACACTATTGTATTCAATACTTCTCTCCAGAATATCTTCACCAAATCATTCTCAAATAACATAGCTCTTGCTACTTCAGTCATTGATCTATTTCTTCTTTCTGTAATACCATTTTGTTCAGGTGTTCTAGGGGCTGAAAACTATCTCTTAATACCATTCACTTTAGAAAAGGTGTTAAACTCTCTAGAAGTAAATTCTCCACCTCTATCAGATCTCAAATATTTAATTTTCATTATGGACTAATTCTCAACTTTATTCTTAATGATCTTAAACTTATCAAATGCTTCAAACTTTTCTTTAAGAAATGCAATCCACATCATTCTTGTAAAATCATCAACAAGAATCATAAAATACCTTTCTCCATAGAATCCTCTAGTCCTTGTAGGACCACTCAAATCTGTATGAACAATTTCCAAATTCTCTGTAGATGTAAACTTCTTACTGGGAAATGAACTTCTCTTCTATTTTTCCATCACACATTCCTTGCAAATCATGCTAGTAGGCTTCATAATTTTAAGCAAATCTCTTACTACAAGTGTAGTGCTTATTTTCACAATGTTATAAAAATTTATATGACAAAATATTCTATGCCATAACCAACTATCATCAATCTTAGTAATCAAACATGTCATCTTAGTAGGATTCAATTGAAATACATTACCTTTGGTTCTAGATCCAGTTCCAATCAAATTTCCATCTTTATCTTTTATCACACAAGTTTTCTCAGTAAACCAAACTTGATATCCCTTAAAAACTAACTGTCAAACACTCAAAAGATTATGTTTCAAACCATCCACAGAGTAAACATCATCAGTATTAGTCTTACCATCAAGAGTAATAGATCCTATACCTTTAATCAAACAAGGTGCATTGTTTCCAACTCTAACAACTCCTCTATCATAATTGTTAAACTTTATGAACTTTTTCATGTCTCTAGTCATATGATGTGAACAACCACTATTTATAATCCAATCAGCTTTCTTTTCAACTTGAGAAACTAGGGCTTTTTCTTCCTTAACATCTATTTTAGAATTTTCTTCTTTAATTGCTACAAATCCTATGTCATCATTATTCTCAGTATCACTTTCACTTAAAGTTCTCTCTATACTAGCTTCAAGATCTTCATCATTATCATAATAACATTCCTTTGATCTTCTAGGCTTGAAATTTTTTCTGTACTTTTTAACTCTCTTAGGACATTTAGATACAAAATGACCATATTCTTGACAAGTCCAACATTTAAAAATTTTCTTACTATCTGGTTCTCTTCACAAGTAAGGCAATACCTTCTTCAATCTTCCTATCTTCTTCATTTCTAGATCTGCTACTGACAGCATAATCTCCACTCACATTGATGCTTCTTGAAAAAGTA
The DNA here is from genome assembly GCA_027943335.1 of Chamaecyparis obtusa. NCBI lineage: Eukaryota > Viridiplantae > Streptophyta > Pinopsida > Cupressales > Cupressaceae > Chamaecyparis > Chamaecyparis obtusa. The sequence goes on from BSBK01000662.1 coordinate 932,818, forward strand.
GGGTGAACACTAAGACCACTGAATGTTGTCTCCATTCTAGGAAAATCTCCTGATAACCTCAGGTTCATTTCTGCTGCTTCCAATCTTCCAAGAAGAGTCTCTCTTGTAAAGTTCAAAGTACAAGGTATAACTTGTTCAATCATCTGTGTTGTTTTCTTAAACACAAGAGTTAATTTCCTTAGAATTTTCCATGTAACTTCATTTTCTGTCTTTGTTCCTCCACAAGATTTTATGCCTACAACAATTTCTGACATTCTACCAATATAGCTTCTAACAGATTCATCTTCCATCATTGTTATATCTTCAAATGCACATATCCAATTATGTAATCTAACTTTCTTTGCATGTTCATCACCTTCAAAAGTAGAGTGTAAAGCTTTCCAAATTTCATGAGATGTTTTCAAACATTTTACCTGACTATACTCATTCTCTGAAAGGGCTGTCAAAAGTGCTTCTCTGGCAAGTATGTTACACATGAATAGATCTCTCTCATCACTAGTACATGTTTCAATATTATCCTCATCAATGATAGTCTTCTCATTCTTTGTAATCAACCAATAACCTAGTCCTAAACATAGTAGATGTGTCTTCATCTTTTCTTTCTAGTTGTCAAAATTTACTCCATCAAACTTAGAGCTTTCTTTCTTGAAATTTGCCATGGATCTCCTTAAGCTACTAAACATTTCTTTCAAGGACCTGCCGCTCTGATACCAATTGTTAGAAAGTAAAGTCCACCAAGATACCTAAGAGGGGGGGGGGGGGGGGGTGAATTAGTTATTTGATAATTATAAATTTTATCAACTTCAATAGATTTTAACCTTGTAATCAATATAATTACCAACCATAGAAAGATATTCATACACAATAACACAATGACACAAGATATGTTGACTAGGGAACCTCTTGATCAAAGAGTAAACCCAGGTGGGAATGATGCCCAAAAAAGATGCACTAATATGAATATTCCTTGTGAAAGGATGGACTCTATTAGGAGTCTTATGAAATACATTCAATACATATGAATCCCTATTAGGAGATTTTGAATCCCTGCTAAAAGATTCTAAATCTGTTAGGAGTTATGGAAGATAGAAGGACCCACTGCCCAAATAGCTTCAATGGCAAGATCAATGAACACACTATCCAAATAATCTCTAGATTATTCAACACAATAATATCAAATCATTATTGATCTCAACAATATGTTACCTCTTCTCTAACTGTGCCAAATCGCACTCACTGCTACACCAGATCTCAATTTTATCTCTATACCTCACATGTCTTCCTTCATAAATTCACTTTCACAATCATTCACTTTATCAATACCACACATCAAACACACTTAAAAAAAGGAAAAAACATTCCTTCCTTTATACCACACTCAAGTAATTACAAATGAGTCGGCATCCAATTACAAAATAAAAGTTTCCACATATTACATAAAAAATTACACAAAACTATCGGCTTCCAATTAGAATAATTCTTCACTCGTGAGAACTCAAAGTTTGTACTATCATCCATGTCACTATCAACATGTCTTCAACTTCTCTTTAACTATGCAAAACTAGATTCCATCCTAATTAGGAGATAGCATTTGATTTCCACAAACCACTACTCACGAACACTACTTGAATACTGCTTCCACCAAAATGCTCATAACTTTCATGAATAAATGAATTACTATCTACGCTCTTAACCATGAAAATATAACATATCAAAGAGTAAATCCTCAACATCTCATAGCTTGATCTATAATATCCCATGTGTGCTAATCAAAATATTGTCTGCGCCTCTGCTAATCTCTAGTAGATCACTGTGTTGACATCAATAACAATCATAGGATGAATGCAACAACAACTGCTATAGAATGACTACCAATACTCCCATAGGATATATTTAGCATTCATTCCTAAAAATTTCTATATTGGAAGGATTTAGAACTCTACTTGCATATGAAGCTTACAAAGGATTCAAAGTGTGTTAAATGGATGTCAAATCTACATTTCTAAATAGAATTCTGGAAGAAGAAGTATACATTGAACATCCAAAAGGATTTGTTGATCCAAGAAAGAAGAACATAGTTTGTAAACTACACAAAGCATTGTATGGATTGAAACAAGCCCCAAGAGCATGGTATGAGAGATTTCATAATTACTTGGTAAAAATTGGATTTGCAAGGAAAATGACAACAATCTATACTTGAAGACTGAAAAAGATAAAGGGATATTGTTAGCTAAAATATTTGTTGATGATATCATATTTGGAGGATAAAATGCCCTATGCCAAACATTTACAAATGAGATTAAAATTGAATTTGAGATGTCTATATTTGGAGATATCAAATTCTTTATTGGTTTCCAAGTTTATTAGATGGAGAAAGGTATCTAGATTACACAATCTAAGTATATCAAGGAGATACTGAAAACCTTTGGCATGGAGGACTCTAGAATAGTAAGTAAACCCATGGCTACTAGATATAAACTATCAAAGAATGATGATACAGCTGAAGGGAATCAAACCTTGTATAGGTCAATGATTGGAAAGATATAATATGTTGTTCGTAGTAGACCAAATATTGCATTAGCAGTTGGGATTGTTGCAATATTTTCTGCCAATCCTAAAGACAATCACATGATGGTAGTGAAAAGGATACTGAGATATCTAAAAGGAACAAAGGACCACAGACTGTATTGTAAGAAGAATCAAAACTTTGAACTAAAAGTTTATACTAATGCAGATTAGGAAAGAAATGTAGGTGATAGAAAGAGTACAAGTGGTGGCACATTCTTTCTAGGAAAGAGATTAGTCTCTTGGACAAGAAAGAAATAGAATTGGATTTCCCAATCTACAAAAGAGGTTGAATATGTAGAAACATTAATTAATTATTCAAACTTAGTGTGGATCAAGAAATTATTGAAAGGTATGAAGGAAGAAATCATTGAGCTAGTTTTTATTTTCTATAATAACACAAGTTCTATCAATATATCAAAGAATCATGTGATGCACACTAAGACTAAGCATATTGCTATCAAGTATCATTACTTGAGAGAGCTAGTTCAAGACAAGGAAGTGAGACTGGAGTATGTGAATACAAAGGAACAATTAGCAGATATATTCAATAAAGTATTACCTAAGGATTCTCATGAGTATCTAAGAGTTAAATTAGGGGAGATTCCTCTAACTAAGGCTACCTATAATCATATTAGAGCATTGCATCAAATGTACTAATTAGAATATCTAACAAATTGATGCAAATGAGGTCACACTTTAGGAGTTGCCTAAAGTTGTGAAGAGTAAAGAACAAGATGTTAATTAGTCATAAGAAAGATGAAAAAGGGAGTATATAGTTCAGATAAGTGACATGAAGTTATCTACATGGTGAAGATGAATGTCTTTGGCATTGCTGTCAAACAGGGAGAGATTTAGAAGGAGCTACCATAAGCGAATAGGGAGAGATTTAGTGAGCCCGAGGGAGAGATTCAGTAGAAGTTACCATGAATATGAGAATCAAAATTAAGCTAAGGATATTAATGAAGATTAGTACATAGAGAAAGTTGATAGAAGTTGCTTCATTACATACTTTTTGGATTATATGGTAACTATTCATATGGAGTTTATGGTGTTGCATGTGGTGTTGTCATCAATGCCAAAGAGGGAGATTGATGGAAACTACAATTGAAACAATTGTTATATTGTCATTGATGTCAAACCTTAATTGGTGAGACAATTTCTATTTATTAAAGTACCATATCTTTTGATTGATGAAGAGGATTTGAAAAGAGGAGATAACAAGAAGACCTAGTGGAAATGTTGAGTTTTGAGAAACTACAATGGGTACTTGATTAGTTGGCATGTAGGAAAGGTAATGAGTTGTTTATCTATAACACTAAGTGAAGATGATAGTTGTTTTGAAGCTTAGAAGAAATAAGGAAAGAAAGTCTGAAAGCATAGGTTTAACTGAGAAAAAGAGAAGAAGATTAAGAAACTTTAGTGTAAGCTGAGTGATGCTAGTGTTGACCGAGCGCTAGTAAGCTGAGAAATTTTAGTGTCAACCGAGCATTAGTAATTATTGAGTATTTGAGAATTAACCGATCAAAGACAATAATTGCCAAGAAGAATAATTTAGAAATGACCAAGCTATCTAGTGATGATCGAGCATATGAACACAGTATTGGCCGTGTCAATAATTTATAGTTTATGAAGTAATTGAAATTCCTAGCCGACATAGTTGAATTCTTGGGATATGAAAAATGTTTTGAAGATAAAAATGAATGACCTAGAGCATATAATGCATGGTAAAAACATTTTCTTATGGATTCAAGGAGAAGTTTTGAGAAGTATCTAGAAGGAGGAGGAGAACAAAATGTTGGAAGTATTTGATGAATCTGACCTAAACCTAAGATCTACAGAGATGATTAAGCAACAAAAGATTAAGCTACCTAATCAAGGAGGTATAAGGATGACCTAGTTGTAGGTTATACAGATGAGGAAAAGGTTGATGTTATTGATTGGAAAACCTAAGAAGAAGGATGAGAAGAGCTAAACAGAGTTGTGGTTATTTCTTGAAGGAATTTTTTAGTAGATCAAAGATAGAGATGACAATGAAGGCCACTCAGTAAATCAACATATGAGCTATAGTGGATATGTATTTTCAAAATGATTTGTATGTTTCAGATCATAACCTACTATTAATTTCTAACCATTGTATCAATTAAAATCCTTAAATCAAGGTTGACCTAATAGTCATTACTAAATCCTTTAATCAAGGTGACATTCTAATGGGATATTCTTAAGCCCTCTAACAAGGCCACTCCTAATAGGGTGATTAAATCCTTTAACAAGGTCACACATAGTAGTGTGTATTGTAACCTTTAACAGAGTTGGCTCTATTGGAGTATTTTTAGGTTTTCTAAGAATTGTCTTTTATTGTTCTTGGTTGACATCCAAATCATGCCCATGTCTCATTTATTTTATGTTTTTGCAAGAAATTTTCCAAAAGGGTCCATGTCTTAAGAAAACCATGTGCAAAAAATGTTTGCATTTCCTTGCCCTAGGTTATGTTTGTCTTTGATAGGGTTATGTTGTTGAAAGTATTCTTAAGTGTGCCCTAGATATTATGTTTTCATGTTACTTTTTTGGGCACTTAAGTTCTCAAATGAGCACATGGCTATTATTTTTCCCTTTGAGTCTCTTAATCTCGTGATAAAAATGTCAAGTCTTATTTGATTATGAGAATGAGCGATACTATTAAGATTTTAACTTGTTTTATGTTGTCTCTGAATCTCTAAATGATGGGAGGTTAGTGAAATTATCTAGCGATTCGATGACAATGCTTTCTCCAGATCTCATGATTCCTGGTAGTTTTCTTTAAGCATCCAGTGATTCAGCGCAATGGTTATCTCCCATTCTCTCAATGTCGTGATGAAGTTCTGTAGTATTCAGTGATTCAGCAAAGGTCATTGATGCAATTCTTGATCAACAGTTGTTATTAAATATCAAGTTAAAGTTTGTAGTTAGTGAATGATTCAACGATTCGGCACAATAGTTGTAACTTGATTTCTTGATATTGGTAGTTATTGAGTTAACATTCAGCAATCCATTGAAAAGGGTTTTCTCCTAATCTCTAGATTTCAGTGGTTAAATTTTAAACATTTGACTATCTAGTGATAAGGTTATAAGAAAATGATAGTTTGATCAGTTGCATATTCTCTAAATGGTTGGTTGTTAAGGTAATTTGTTCAGTGATTTAGAGAATAAGGTATTTTCTTAATCTTGTAAAGATGGCAGTTAGTGACTTTGCATTTTGAGATTTAGTGACAAGGCTTAAAGTAATAAGGTGACAGTGATCTCCTATTCTTGTAATGAAACAGTCAAACCTTGAAACATTTGGAGATTCAGCGAGGGCCATGGATGATAATGAAGATTAACAAATAGCATTTAATCTTAGGAGAAAACCAGGGTTAAGAAAGATATCTAGTGACTTGGAGACAAAGGCATTTCACTTAATCTCTCAATAGAATTGAGGTTAAAGAGAAGATCTAGAGAATGAGAGACTTGTTTTAGTCACTGGATCTTGCGATTAGATGTGAGTTAAGTTAAAGGTTGAGAGTTCATGTGAAAAATTTAGTCACTCATTCTCAAAAAGTAACCCAAGTTAAGATGAGTTTTATGAGATTCAGAGAATGTCTTCAGTCACTGGATCTCATGATTAAATCACAATTAATAAAAGTATTTGGAGATCATGATGCACCTTCAGTCATTGAATCTCCAGATAGAGCTTGGTTGAGTTGTCATAAATGGTAATGAAAGAGGTGGTTATGATGTAGAAAAGGTACTGTGCCAAGATGGAAAAAGTAAAAAGCTAGCCAATCAATTTCTAATTGAGGGATTTTGAGAGTTTTCAAGGCTTTTAAAGCAATAAAATAGTGATCATTGGTTTTTTTCTTTCTTTCCAAGTTTTAAATGTACCATGTCAACATCTCACCTTACAGCTAGCTTGGATTTGAATATAGTGTCATGTAGAAGTGAATGCTAAAGTGACTTAGGGAAGATTTGCGGTGATTTTAGTAATTTCCATGCATTCAATGTTGGAAATACAAATGGGAAAGTAGTACTTAGAGGGGGGGGGGGGTGAATCAGAACTTACTAACTTCTATCCTTTTAAACTATTAGAACTTTATGCATCATGTAAACAAAACTTGAACAATCTAAGTAATATATCATGTCAAGCAGCATACATGAAATCACACATAACACAATAGATTTGGTAACCCAAAAAACCTTGAAAGGTAAAACTAGGGTGGGGATGACACCCACAAATCTTCACTACTGTAGATAATAAAGTTTTCCTGTTAGGGCTTACAAAATTTGATCATATCATGATCTACCCTCTGAAAGATCTGCTCTGTTAAAAGCTAAGAGACTTATTTAGTCTACCTTGTTAAAGGATTTGTAAACTTACAATAAAGTAAGCACTTGGTAAAGAGATTTACAAAAGTCTGCTAAGACTACTCAGTTAAGAGATTTACCCTGATACATTGGTTAAAATGTCTCAGTATATGATCCTTTGGTTTGCACTAATATGCTGATTATAGATCTTCTCTTTACTATATGATTGTGATCTCTTCTATCTAATCTTTCTTGATTCTATCCTTTCACTACTCTGCTCGGTCACTGAATTCAGTCTAAATACTTCTCCTTATCATTTCCTCATACTCATATACTCATAGTATTCATTTGATCTCAATGTCTCTATTTCTCTCTCTAATTCACACACATATCTCTGTTCTAGATCTTTCCTTTATATAGTAACAAAAACATTTTACCGTTACAAGATCTACAGTCCAAATATATTCCTATTGCCACCTATACTATACAATTTTCTGATTGGCTAAAGGTTATACATAGGGATCAATGATAGCACTATGGATGCATAACCACCTCTGTGATTACCTCAATAGACAACATACAAAATATAATTATCCTAAAAAATGGTTTACCTCGATCATTGTGTCATTCTAGACTTGTATGTCAATTCTGGCTAACTCGGCAAAAGTTATCCCTGGTACTTGGCATCTACTATACTCAGCATCTATTGAACTTCTCTGTCACTCGGTAATCATTGATATATGTAGCTCAACAATAACTATACTCGGCATATTACAAACATATTGTGACTGTGACTATACTCGGCAGTACTACTACTCGGTAAGTATACAATACAAAACTCGGCCTTCACAAAATGACTTGGTTGCAGTGATGACAGACCATCCTTGCCTAGATATATGACTAAGTGTAAGACACTAATAGTCAAAAAAATTATAGAGATCTACAATCTCCCCCTTTGACATTAGTGGCAAAAACACTTTGTCATGACATCCGTATATACAATTACAAAAATATGTTTGTATAGCCTAAAAATCCCCCTAAGATATATATACATATTTAAAATTGTGTTACCTATCCCTGTTCACACTCATGTCATGATGATTCCCCCTTGTTTTTGACACAGCTAATTTCTTCATCAGTAGGTAAGTTACAAATTTTCTCCAGAAAAGGTCTGTGCAGTACTGTGATCATGTATAATGCATCTGTCCATGCAGTTGAAGTGAGATTTAACACTTTAGTTTGTTCTTCTAAATCAGCAGCCAGACTGATGAGACCTTCAGCTGTAGACAAATGTGAATCACTCTGGATCAATGTTTTAGCCTTGGCTAATTTTCTCTGTATAATCTCCAGATGTGGTGTAAGAATAGTTTGAATAGAAAGTAGGTGAGAGTGAATCTTGCCATCATTTTACATCAGCTCAGCTAACTTACCTTGTGTCTACATTACCTTAACATAATGTCTAGCACTGGTGTTGGCATCCAAAGTTAAGGACTGACTTGAAACTTTGATCTCTTTCTTGAGAGTTTCAAGCAAGTGTTGGTTCTCATTTGTGAATAATTCAACATTGCACATCTTGGCTAGTAGAGACTATCCATCCACAACTAATCTCTCAGTCTCCTTTACCAAAGTTGACAACTCAACTTGTTTTACTGCTATCTCGACAGATATCTTATCCAACATTTTTGTCTCAAATCTGCATTCTAACCATTCAAATAGCTTATCACTTGCACAACTCGCATCATTATTTACTTGATGAACAATATGTACAAGTTGTTCCAATATGGGAACGAAACTATTTACATCAGATAAGTCATAAACTTCATTAAAAATGTCTTTAATTTCATGAAGAACCTATTTTTGCTGATGCTCCCATTGAAGTTCTGCTTGTCTACTTTTCCGTGTCAACAAATCTTTCATGATCTGTAGCTGCTCGAAAGAAAGATTATCAGTATCCCATTTAGGAATAACAATTACTTCATCAATAGTTACCTCTTCTTTCTCCTTTTGTGTCCTCAGTGGAGTGCTTCCACTCGGCAGCTGTACAAGAGCTTTGATTGCCTCTTGTTCCTTCGACACTTGTTCTTCAGTGAATTTTCCTCTACTATTTCCTTCTCCTTTCTCCTTTTCCTCAGCATGAGGTCTAACAGCTTGTTCATCTAGCTTTGTTCCATGTCCTTTTGTGTTGTGTTCTTCCTTAGGAGGACTTTGAATTTTATCTTCTACTTTAATTTCTTTCTCGATAGAGTGAGTTAGTGGTACCAACTTGATTGATTCCTCGGTAAGACTTGTACCAACTAACTTATCAATAGTAGAAACTCTAGGTATAGTAGGATTATCAACAGTAGATTGTGTACTCGTGATGGTGGGATAATCCTTGACTTGCAATAGTACTGTGTTACTACCTAGCAGGGGTGTTCCTGTTGCTGCTATGTTATATAGATCATCCTTAGTTAAGAATGATTTCTTAATGGGGCTCTCTTCTAGTATATAAACAATGTGAACCTCAAAAGTGTCCTATGATTGCACTTCCTTAGGAGTATCAGTCTCCAATTTAATTCACTTTTTGGCAGGTTCAACAACTATTGAAGTAGAAGCAACTGTACTTTCATTCTTTCCTTCATCCTTTTCTTCTACCAGGGCGGGTAAGAAACCAAACACTACCTTCTAAATCTTCAAACTCTCTTGAACAACATCTTCAATCTTGTGTTGAAGGATAAGATAGGCTCTAAGTTTAGGATCAAACTTGCCTCTGTATTGGTTAACTATCTATTTGATATTTGCAGGAGTGAGAGTGGATTCAACTTGTGTTAATGTACTCGCTCTTATTTCCTACTCTATTTGTAAAGCATACTCCCACTTTTGTGTGACTCATTTGAACAATTCCTTTGGAATCCTATTTTCAATTTCAATCGGTAGCATCTTGAAAGTGCATAACATTTCAAGAATAGCATCCTCAACTTTTTCTTTATCTCCAATACTCATCAGTCCAAACTTTAATTTCTTCACTTCATCAACTACAGCTGTGCTAGTAATCTTATGACACAATTCATCAACAGTGAGTTGATGTGAACCCTGTTGAGTTTCCTTCCCTTTTATTGCTTCATCACTTTTAGTTTCTTCATTGTCATCTTGTGTAAGAACAAGTTTCCTTCTCAGCTTCTCCATAGCCTTGGTCGGCACTACCTTCGGTTGAGCGGGTTTTCACTTTGTAGATGTAGGAGGCATCTTAGGGGTCTTGGTAGTAGTCCTTCTAGATTGAGGTCTAAGTGATGGTGTCTTAGACACTTTACATTTCAACACTCTTCTTTTAGGTGGGGGCTCGACAATTAGTGGTTTCTTCTCTTCTTCTTCTTCTATCTCACTTCCACTAGATGCACTCTTCCCATCTTCTCCCAATCCTTGGGTTAACTCTAGTGGTGCATCTTTACCAGTTTCTTTAACATATTCTTCCAGATTCTTTACTATTTTCTTTCTTCCTCTCTCAGTGGTGGCAGCCAATAATTCCAAAGAGATCTTAGATTTGGCCTCTTCAAATGTACCAAAATAAGGTCCCTTGTTATCAACTTCCTTAGCTAGGAGGGCTGTGATTGCAGTAGTAGCTTCATCAATATTGAGTTCATAGGGTAGTGGCATCAACCATGAAACCCTAGGTAGGACTACTTGTGCATAGGTAAAGTCTATGTCTACTAGAAAACACATGTTTTTACTATATTTCTCAATCAGAGACATAGGGACTCTAGTCCTATTCCTCATCTTCTTCTTAAACTCAATGAAATAATTGTCCATTATTCCTTCAAAATCATCACCACTCTCATTTATGAAATCATTTATCTGAATAGTAATGGGTTTCTTCTTATCCCATATCACATCACCATGTGTAGGAAAATACTTCTTGACATAAAAGAATATATAGATCAACAAGGAACTGAACTTACACATAGAGTTCTTCCCTATCCTGATGGAGTTCAAGTTCTCAACAAGTTGAGTTAGCTGGAGCTTGGCAAGATCATATGTGTGTCCTTTCTTAATTATCTTCCAAGCCTGGTCCACTGCCATACAGGGGACACTGTCCAGCCGATTGGATTGGTAAAACTTATGCGAGATAACTCTAATAGCGAAGTCAATTTCCAGATCAGTGATGGTGGAAATTGTCATTCCACATTTGTTCTAGACTGCCTATGTGTTTTCTTGAATATCCTCTTTTCCTGCACATTTCATCATTCTCTTTCTGTTAATGGTAGGGTAACCAGTGACATTGTGTATAACTTCCTTCGTTATCTTCACCGGTCCATCTTCCAGCCATAATTGCATGTTGTGCACTTGACCCAGCATGATCTTTATCCATTCAACTTTGAAATTTTGCAAGAAATTTAGGGCAGGAACTAACCCTTGGTCGGCAACGACCTTGTGTTCCGGCTTCAGTTATCCATTAATACACAATTTATCATATGCTTCCCTAATCTTGTAATCACTGATTTCTCCAATTTTGCACATATAGCAGGACCTAACATCGTTCATCATTAACATATTTTTTGGAATCACAGATAGGGCTCCGTTCAAATCTCCTTTGATCACACTTTTGGATATTACCTTGAATATCCTCAGTTTGCAAACCTGATTCCTTACAAGTTGTACATTGAAAACTTCCATTCCCTATTTCCTAACTGGTGTAGATGAAGATGATGCCATTTCAAACTGTAATTTTTGAAAAGAAAATAGTTGCTTGGTAAAGTACCTTTTTGTCAATTAACCCTGTAGATGAATTTTTTCGATGACACGCTGAGAAGATTCAGAATTGCTTTGCTTGATCTGGGTTGCACAAATTCTCAATCACTCTAAAATCTTGAATAGCTTGGTGAAATGAAATTAACGACAACTTTCTAGTTTATAGAATCTGAAAAAATAGGATTAGGGCCTCATAAATGCTCCGTACAGATTTTAGGTGAAATGCAGCTATCTCAACAAACTCATGTTAAACTCGGTTAAACACAAGCTCGATCGATGTAACCGTTGTGATACAGCTCAGCATAGCATTTCAGCAATAATAGGTGCTCGACAAACATTGTTAGCTCGGTCATGACACCGATGCTCAGCATCAAAATGAAATTTTCTATTTTTGCTCAGATATGTCCTAATGCATCTTAATCTATGCAGATATGGACTTTTTCTCAATTCTATGTTAGGAACTGATGTAAAGTAAGGCTTTGCAAGAATGAGTTCTAGACATACCTTTCATGCTTAGTTGGAAGAAGTGTGATCACCTGATCCATCGGATTTGGTGACCTTAGATGTGCTTGCTTCACTTTTTGTTCCTTCTTCTTTCTTCCTCTGTCTTTTCCATCTGGTTCCTCATTTTTACATAGATATCCTCATTTTGGTTGTTAACATTGCTCGGCATAGGTGATCTGCAATCTCTCTTTAAGTAACTAACCTTATTACATTTATAACAGACCATGCTTCCATTCATCTAACTTTTGGATTTGCCTCTAAAATGAGTCTTCATGAAATTTACTCCAATATGTCCATACTTACCACAATAATGACAATTGTACCAAGTGTTGTAATCCCAATTGTAACTTTTACACAGTGTGACTAGCTTTGTTTTCTCATTAGTTGACCACCTTGGTCTAGATCAGCATTTGTAAGCTTTGTGCCCATACTTCTGACAATTGAAACAACTTCCTTGAAACTTGAGTGAGGTGGATGAAATGTTAGCTTTAGATCTACATTCATGTGCTTGATGTCCATGCTTCTTGTAGTTAAAACAATGTCCATTAAACTTAGGTTTAGAATCAGTCTTACCATGTTTACTTCTACATATGTTGGCTATGTGTCCTGGCTTCCCATAGTGATGACATGTGGGCTTTTTTTTCTTTGATTTAGCAATCTTCTATTCTCCATCTTTTGATGACTCTCCTTCTTCAGTAGATGATTGTTCATTCAGTTCAAGTCTAGATCTATCACTAGATCTCCTAGGTGACCTTAATAGTTCTTCAAAATACTTTGTAGCTTCATTAGGTTTGTTTATCCTTTCATTGATTTCTTTCTCAATTCTCAACTCATGTTTCAGTTGATCATTTTCATGTTTTAGTTGATTGTTCTCCAAGTCTTTCCTACCCAATTCTTGGTTGGCCAGCAGTAGTTGATTTACCATATCTACTTGATTATTAGTCAACCTTTGTATATCACTTGTTCTTTCATCTAGCCTTATTGCAATTTGTCTTTTGTCTTCTTCATCCATTGTTTTATCATCTTCAGCTTTCTTTTTCTACTCCACTACTTCACAGAGTCTGATAGATTGAATTTCTTGTTCTCTTTTTAGAGTCCTAATTTCATCATTCAGTATGGTATTTTTCTCTAGCAGTTCTTTCATGGCTTTGTCATTTTCTGTAGAATTACTAGTATAAAATAGTCCAGTGGTGTCTTCTTCCTTGTACAGTGGCTCACTTTGTTGAATAGCAATTTCTCTTCTTTTGCTCAAGGATTTCTTTAATTCCCCTCTGGCTGCTTCCAGCTGATGTAATGCTAGTTGTACTCCAATCTTTTGATTCTCTATGACTTTTCCCAATTTCTAAGCTTCCATCTTAAGATCTTTTCCTTGAGTGGTTAGACTTCCTTATGAGAAACCATTTTCTCTGATACCAATTGTTGGAAATACAAATGGGAAAGTAGTACTAAGAGGGGGGGTGAATCAGAACTTACTAACTTCTATCCTTTTAAATTGCTAGAAATTTATGCGTCATGTAAACAAAACTTGAACAATCTAAGTAATATATCATGTCAAGTAGCATACATGAAATCACACATAACACAATAGATTTGGTAACCCAGAAACCTTTGAAAGGTAAAACTAGGGTGGGGATGACACCCACAAATCTTCACTACTATAGATAATAAAGTTTTCCTGTTAGGGCTTACAAAATTTGATCATATCATGATCTACCCTATGAAAGGTTTGCTCTGTTAAAAGCTAAGAGACTTATTCAGTCTACCTTGTTAAAGGATTTGTAAACTTACAATAAAGTAAGCACTCGGTAAAGAGATTTACAAAAGTCTGCTAAGACTACTTAGTTAAGAGATTTACCCTAATACACTGGTTAAAATGTCTTAGTATATGATCCTTTGGTTTGCACTGATATGCTGATTACAGATCTTCTCTTTACTGTATGATTGTGATCTCTTCTATCTAATCTTTCTTGATTCTATCCTTTCACTGCTTTACTCGGTCACTGAATTCAGTCTAAATACTTCTCCTTATCATTTCCCCATACTCACATACTCATAGTATTCATCTGATCTCAATGCTTCTATTTCTCTCTCTGATTCACACACATATCTTTGTTCTAGATCTTTCCTTTATATAGTAACAAAAATGCTTTACCGTTACAAGATCTACGGTCCAAATATATTCCTATTACTACCTATACTATACAATTTTATGATTGGCTAAAGGTTATACATAGGGATCAATGATAGCGATATGGATGCATGACCACCTCTGTGATTACCTCAACAGACAACATACAAAATATAATTATCCTAAAAAGTGGTTTACCTTGATCATTATGTCATTCCAAACTTGTATGTCAGTTCTGGATAACTCGACAAAAGTTATCCCTGGCACTTGGCATCTACTGTACACAACATCTATTGAACTTCTCTATCACTTAGTAATCATTGATATATGTAGCTCGACAATAACTATACTCAGCATATTACAAACATATTGTGACCGTGACTTTACTCGGCAGTACTACTACTTGATAAGTATACAATACAAATCTTGGCCTTTACAAAATGACTTGATCGCAGTGATGACTGACCATCCTTGCCTAGATATATGACTAAGTGTGAGACACTAATAGTCAACAAAATTATAGAGATCTACATTCAATGATCAATGATTTATAAATAGGACATTCACACATTTACACTTATTAGTTTTTAGAGGAGCAATTATGAAGTTGGAGTCATTGTGTTGTGTAATTGAGCTGAGAAGATTTGCAGAGATGAGCATCATTCAGAAATTGCAAAAATGAGTCAACCTAAGCTGAGCCTAGCCTCATCCATTGAAGGAGTGAAAGAACAAGGAGATGAGGAGAAAGGGAAGCCAATTTTTTCTAAAGAATTCATCACTTTGTGATGCAGGAGCATCCTAGGTGTAAGAGAAATCTTGCATCACCCAAAAATATTTCTATTTTTGTATTCAATAAGGGCTATCTTGTGTAGAGTTTCTATTTATGGAAACTTTCTATTTTTAGTAAGTTGGTCATGCGATCTCGAAATGTTCTAATTTTACATGTGGAGGTTCATCTCAGTTATATCAGCTTGCCAATAAAGTTTCATGGCTAGACCAAGTCTAGTTTTGAAGATATTGAAGATTATAGGTATTGGTAGTAGGGTATAGAAACTTTGAACTCAGTTTTGAAGGCTTTAGAGGCCCCGGATGAGGTCAAAAATTTGGGTGATAGGTGCTTGCGCAAGTCAAGCCTATAGAGCACTTCGTGGTCTTTCTAAAATGGGGTTATAATAGTCAATCAAGTCAACCGGTGATGACTTATGGTCTTCAAAAGTTGGGCCACCTAAAATGGCGGAAAATAATTTTCCTTGAAAATTTTGGTTCGGGTTTCAAAAGTTATTTTGAGCTGACTTTGATGTAATAAATTGAAAAATAAAATAATTCTAAGTTCGGTCAGCCCTAAGGGCTAAATTTCTGGAACCTTCTTGGATGGTGGAAAATGCCTATATAAAGAAGGCCCGTAGTGTTGTCTAGGACAGTTCTGGTAGTAGATCTAGGTATTGATTTGAGGCTTTGTCCTATAGAATATTGTAAGGGAATGCCCATGTGGCTTTTCATATTGTAATTCTAAAAATTTGTAATTCCACATTTGTGAAGATAATAAGAAGCCAATTTTTATGTTCTTGCATATTGTTGTTGTTTCTCTATTTCTATTATGTATTTGTGGTATTAAGGGGAGCACCCTTCATCAAGTGGTATCAGAGCAGGAGTTCCTAAGTGTGTAAATAGATCACCGACTGTGAGGTAGTTTTCACCAGGACCATGGTTAGGGTTTTAGCGTGCATTGTGAAAATGCCTCCACGAAGGGAACATGGTGGAAGAGCTGGTGTTGTAACACCTGAGGTTAGAGCACTCTAGAGACAAGTGAGATCATTGCAAAAGGAGATTCACAGAGGATTGAATCTTAATGTCAGAGATGAAAGTGAGGATGAAGCTGAAGAAGAAGATCAAGAAGGAGAAGTCAAAGTTGTGAACCAAGAGGAAGAAAGAATTTTTTGGGCCATTTCCAAGATCAGAAAAAGACCTAAGATTGAGGTTCCTACATTTTCAAGAAATCTTAACCCAAAGGAGTTGATCGACTGGATCAATGAATGTGAAGAATATTTTGAGTATGAAGATATTGAAGATCCTAATAGGGTGAAATTCGCAAAGGCCAAACTAAAAGGTCATGTGAAGATCTAGTGGCAAGAGATTCAATTAGAGAAAAATAGAAGAGGGAAAGATAAAATCACAAGATGGGATCGAATGGTGGATAAATTGAAGCAACAATTCATTCTTGTTGATTATGAACTTGACCTACTGAAGAAGATGCAAAGTTTGAAGCAAGCAGGAAGATCTGTTTAGGAGTATACAAAGGAGTTCTATCAAATCTTCATCAGAATAGGCCATGTAGAAGTGGATAAGGAGAAATTTTCCCATTACCTTAATGGGTTGAGGTTGAGCATTCAGGAAGAGTTGAATCTAGTTTGAATGAATAGTATGGAAGAGGCATACCAGTTTGCCCTAAAAGTAGAGGAAAAACTAAACAAGAAGTTTGAGAGAAGACAAAATAGAAGAGGTCGTAGTGGACGATCTGGTGGATGGTCATATGGAGGCTGAAATGAAGATCCGAAAAAGAAGGATGAGGTCAGTAGCAATCAAAATCAAAGAGGAAACAATTCTAATCATTTCCAAGATCAGAACAATAGAGATCAGAGAGGAAGAGGAAGAGGACAAGGTTTAGGAAGAGGAGGCTTCCGTGGAACATGTTTTCACTATGGAGAAGAAGGTCATAGGGAATTTGAATGTCCTCAATGCCAAGGAAGGATGGATAGGTGGAATGAAGGCCAGGCCAAAGTTGCACATGTAGATGAAGATGTCAGATCATCAAATTTTGAAGATGCTGAAAGAGGAGAAATGCTGATTAACAGAAGAGTCCTACTGAGTGGTGAGAATGAACCTAAACAAAGGAGGAGCCTATTTTGTACTAGATGCAAGTGTGAGGGTAAATGATGTGATGTGATTATTGATAGTGGAAGAATTGACAATTTGGTGTCAGAAGAGATGGTGACAAATTTGAAGCTCAAGAGATAGAAACACCCACATCCATATCGGATTGCCTGGGTGCAAGATGACCACAAGGTCATGGTCAGTGAATAGTGCCTGGTAAAGTTCAAGATCAGTGGGTACCAAGATGAGGTACTATATGATATCATATCTATGGATGCATGTCATATGTTGTTGGGTAGACCGTGGCAGTTTGACAGATGTGCTGTATATGATAGTCATGTGAATACCTATTCCCTGACAAAGGATGGAGTGCGACATAAGCTAAAGCTATTGAAGGAGATTGAAGAAAAGGTATGTGGTAATGCAAGAATAAATTTTGTTGATGGAAGAAAATTCCTAGATGGTATGAGGCATAAGCATGTGTGTTTTGCTTTAATTCCAAAAGATAGTAAAGAGGAAGTTGAGGATGTACCTGTAGAGGTTGCAGATTTGTTGAATGAGTTTCAAGATATTGTATCTAATAATGTACCTAGTGGATTACCAATAGTAAGGAAGATCAGTCATCAGATGGATTTGATTCTAAGAGCCAGTTTTCCAAACAAGGCAACACATGGAATGACACCAACAGAAAGTGAAGAGTTGAATAGACAAGTACATGAGTTGTTACAGAAGGGATTGATTCAGGAGAGCCTGAGTCCATGTGCTATACCAGCAGTATTAGCACCAAAGAAGAATGGAGAATGGAGGATGTGTACAGATTCTAGAGAAATAAACAAGATCACAATCAAGTATAGGTTTCCATTGCCATAAATGGATGATATTATGGATTGTTTGACTGGAGTTGTGTATTTCTCAAAGATAGATCTGAAGAGAGGATATCACTAGATTCAGATCAGAGAAGGAGATGAATGGAAGACCACCTTCAAGACAAAAGAAGGACTGTATGAGTGGTTAGTCATTCCTTTTGGGCTCACCAATGCACCAAGCACTTTCATGCGGCTCATGAATGAGGTTCTGAAAGAATTTATGGGTAAGTTTGTCATTGTTTACCTAGATGATATTTTGATCTTTAGCAAGACATTGGAGGAACATATGATGCATATTTGTATAGTGTTTGAGAAGCTGAGAGATGAGAAATTGTTGATTAATTTGAAGAAGTGTAGTTTTGTGAAGGAGTTAGTGTATTTGGGGTTTGTAGTTTCAGCAAAAGGTCTAAAAATAGACCCAGAGAAAGTACATGCTAACCTTGAATGGCCTACTCCAAGGAATGCTATTGAGGTAAGATCTTTTCATGGTTTGGCTAGTTTTTATAGAAATTTTATCAGAAATTTTAGCAGTATTTGTGGACCCTTGACTGAAACAATGAGAGGGGATAGAAAAGAGTTCAAGTGGACTAATGGGGCAAATAAGATTTTTAAACTATTGAAATAGAAAGTTACAGAACAACCTATTTTAGCACTTCTAGATATTAATAAGGTGTTTCAAGTAGATTGTGATGCTAGTGGTACCGCAATAAGAGCTATTATGAGCCAAGAAGGTAAACCAATTGCTTATTTCAGTGAGAAGTTAAATGATGCCAAGAGGAAATATTCTATTTATGATCAGGAATTTTATGCTATAGTTCAGGCATTGAAGAAGTGGAGACACTATCTACTTCCTAAGGAGTTTGTTTTGTATACTGATCATCAAGCTTTGCAATATTTGAATAGTCAAGGAAAGTTGAATCAAAGGCATTTGAAATGAGTTGAGTTTTTGCAAAGTTATACATTTATTTTGAAACACATAAGTGGAAAGTCTAATAGGGTTGCAGATGTGCTTAGCAGAAGGCAACTATTGCTGACAGAGATGCAGATTGAGGTGGTTGGATTCAAGGAACTCAAGAATTTGTATCCAAAGGATCCTAATTTTTGTGAAGCTTGGAAAGCTTGTAAAGAACCTATTACTCTAGACAGGATGAGGTGGCTGGATTTCATCATTCAAGATGATATGCTATTCTCAATTGTGTATTCCAAGAAGTTCTATGAGGGAGAATCTCATCAAGGAGAAGCATAATGGAGGATTGGCTAGACATTTTGGTTGTGATAAAATCCTTGCTTTGGTTAGTGAGAATTATTATTGGCCATAGTTGCAGCAAGATGTCAAGAAGTTTGTACAGAGTTACAGAGTATGTCAGATGGTGAAAGGAGTGAAGTAGAATATAGGGTTGTATCAACCATTACCTATACTAGAGAAGCCTTGGGAGGATATCAGTATGGACTTTGTTCTTGGTTTACCAAGGACACAGTGGGGACATGATTCAATTTTTGTGGTGGTTGACAGATTTTCAAAGATGGCACATTTTATTCCTTGCAAGAAGACTAATGATGTTGTTCATGTAGTGGAATTATTTTTCAGAGAAGTGGTGAGACTACATAGTTTGCCAAAGAGTATAGTTTCATATAGGGACACTAAGTTCGTTGGATATTTTTGGCGTACATTGTGGAAGAAGTTGAAGATGGATTTGAAGTTCAGTTCATCACATCATCCATAGACTAATGGATAGAAAGAGGTGGTGAATAGGAGTTTGGGAAATTTTCTAAGATGTTTGGTTGGAGATAAACCAATAGGATGGGATTTTATTTTACCATGGGAAGAATTTGCATATAATAATTCTGTCAATAGGAGCACTAGTAAATCACCATTCCAGATTGTATATGGGAGTAGTCCTAGAAATGCATCTAAGTTGAGAAAGATAGATAAAGGAGAAATAAGTAGTGCTAAAGCTGAGGATTTTGCAAAACATTTGAAGAACATCCATGAGGAGGTGAGGAAGCATATTACCAAGATGAATGTGTAGTATAAGGATAAGGTAGATGTAAAAAGGAGGCATAAGGAATTTCATGTTGGAGATGAAGTCATGGTTCATTTGCAAAAGGAGTGATTTCTAGTTGGTACATATAACAAATTGAAAATGAAGAATTTTGGACCATGTAAGATATTGAAGAAGCATGATTCGGAAAATGCATATGAGGTAGAATTGCCTACTGAGCTGAATATTTTACTAGTGTTAAACATTTTAGATCTGATAGAGTATCATGAGGGAGGTGTTGAAGATGAGATCACAATAGCATAGTGGAGTATTCCAGCAACTAGTTCAGATACCAAAGAGATTGAGGATATACTAGATAGTCATGTTGGCAAAAGCACAAGGAACAGGACATATGAAGAATATCTAGTCAAGTGGAATGGATGACCTGTTGAAGATTCATCATGGCTGACAAAAGAGGAGGTTAACCATCTTGGTTTTCCTCTAAACACTTGAGACGTGACGGGGTCACTTCTAAAATTACCCTAGGTGTCTAATGTAGGAGCATCCTGGGTGTAAGAGAAATCTTGCATCACCCAAAAATATTTTTGTTTTTGTATTCAATAAGGGCTATCTTGTGTAGAGATGTTATTTATAGAAACTTGCTATTTTTAGTAAGTTAGTCATGCAATCTCAGAATATTTTGATTTTACATGTGGAGGTTCATCTCAGTCATATCAGATTGCCAGTAAAGTTTCATGGCTAGATCAAGTCTAGTTTTGAAGATATTGAAGATTTTCGGTATTGGCAGTAGGGTACAGAAACTTTGAACTTAGTTTTGAAAGCTTTAGAGGCCTCAGATGAGGTCAAAAATTTGGGTGACAAGTGCTTGCATAAGTCAAACCTATAGAGAGCTTTGTGGCCTTTCTGAAATGGGGTTATAATAGTCAATCAGGTCAACTGGTGATGACTTATGGTCTCTAGAAGTCGGGCCACCTGACATGGCAGAAAATAATTTTCCTTCAAAATTTTTGTTCAAGTTTCAAAAGTTATTTTGAGCTATCTTTGATGTAATAAATTGAAAAATAAAATAATTCTAAGTTTGGTTGGCCCTAAGGGCTAAATTTCTGGAACCTTCTCGGGCGGTGGAAAATGCCTATATAAAGAAGGCTCGTAGTGTTGTCTAGGATAGTTCTGGTAGTAGATCTGGGTATTGATTCAAGGATTTTTCCTATAGAATATTGTAAGGGAATGCCCATGTGGCTTTACATATTGTAATTCTAAAAATTTGTAATTCCAGATTTGTGGAGATAATAAGAAGCCAATTTTTATGTTCTTGCATATTGTTGTTGTTTCTCTATTTCTGTTATGTGTTTGTGGTATTAAGGGGAGCACCCTTCATCACTTTGCTCCTGGATTTTAATGAAAACAAGAAGGTGAGTGATGGAGTCTTCACTAATGACATGTCAAATTGTAGGGATCCTATTACCCCTTCCTACTTTGGTTTTCTGTTATTCAATTATTTCTATAATAATCATTTTAGACTTGTCCCAATGTGCAATGCATGGACATTAAGTATGGCCAAGCTCATAGTTCCTGATGTTTTCCTAGATATGGATCTTATATTTGAACTAGCCAGGAATTATGATCTTGTATCTAAAACAATTAGGAAAAGTGACCAATCATCGCTAGTTACTCTTGATAAGGGGTCCTTTATGAAAGCTTTCAGCTTGTATTCCTCGTCATCCATAGAGATTGACCTTGTAAAGGAAAAGGAGAAGTATGCAAGCCAAGTAGAGCTTATAAAAACCTAGGTTACCCATCATATGCCTAGGACTGGTAAGTATGTTGCCCCTCTCCTTGTACACATGAAAGATCCCTATAAGTTTGTTAGTAAACATATTTCTCCCTTTTGCAAATGCTTACAACTTAACTCAAACTACCACAAAACAAGGTACAAACTGTGACTAATAGTTGGATGAGTTATCATGAGCTGATAATCCTCCTTTGAATTTAGAGGTAGAACTCTATCCTTGAAAGATATTCAGTGAATTAAATCTAAAGTATGTCCTTAACTTGAAGACACAAAGATTGCTAACATTCATTCATCTCTATGAAATGAATGCGATTACAATAGAAAATATTTAGAGAAAATAAACAAATGACCAACTGATCACCTATTCAATCTTCCCAATCATAGAGAAATCAAGGAGAGGTTAAATATTTTAATTACTAAGCATAAGTACACCAAAAACCAACTGATTCATGATATATTCATACACTTGATTTGATGATCCAAAAAGTACTAAAAAATAAGATTGATGTGACCAACTAATCAATTTCAATCGAAGAAGATAATAATTAGATAGACATATGTGATGTACCAATTTCTCCTCATTTCTAAATACAAAGCAAAAAAAACCTATAGATCACTTTACTTCTACAACTTCATTAAAGCTGATCAGAAAATAAAATATACTCCCACTTCCCTGTTACAAATTTAATTCCTAAAATACTCTACCCTCCCTCCTGTAGTAGACTAACCACCAAAAAACAAAAAAATCCCTTGCCTCCTTTTTCTTTTGAATATTTAACTCCAATCCTCCCCAAAACTTACTTTTTAGTTATGCTTATTAGTTTTAATAACTAATTCCTATATGACTTTTATTTCTTATATTAACGTCTTGGAAACCCTTTTTCACCTCTGGTCACCCTTGGGATTCTTTGAATATATGTCTCTCAAACTATTTCTTGATGAATGTATCATGATGTTTAGGAAAGTATTTTCATGACATGTGGCTGCTAGATGTCATTCTTCTCTCATTCCACTATCTTTTGCAATAGATTTTATATTAATGGTTTGATCATTGGGATCGGTATATGTTGTTTGGATACAACTTGGTAGAAGGTATACACTATTCAAGGGAAATTTGAATTCTTAATAGAGAAATCAACTGAGACTAGTAGTCTACTCATATTGCCTGTAATATCTGTAGAAGAACCGAGTATGTATCTTCATACTATTACCTCTGGTATCAATTGTTGGAAATATAGATGGAGTAATTAAGAGGGGGGGGGGGGTGAATTAGTTAACCACAAAAATATTACCATAGATCCCTTAGATGTCTTATTAAATCATTTGCTGTTGTTACTCGGTAAACATACAGAGAAATGCTGTAACTCGGTTATTGCAGTGAGTATTAATTATAACTATTCTTAAGCATTCATCAGTGATTAACATGCATGCATAAAGAAAATAACATGAACACAAGAGACACCAGATTTAACGTGGAAACCCAATATGGGAAAAACCACCAATGTAACTAGTTACTATTTTTCACTCTTCTGAAGTGATGCCTTGTTAGGAGCCAACCCAGTAAAAGGTTACAAAACACACTGTTAGGTGTGACCTTGTTAGAGGATTTAATCACCTTGTTAGGAGTGGCCTTGTAAGAGGTCTTTAAACAATTCAATAGAACTGTCACCTTGTTAGAGGATTTACAAAATGGCTATTAAACCAACTCGGTTAAGAGATTTAGGAATCACTGCTAGAATGGTAAGAAAGTAACAATGAAATGACTTGAATAATGATCCAATTGAATTGCTGATTACAGATCTTTGTTCTGCTTCACTAGATCCTTCCTGATCAAATAAATCTTTGCTACTCCTCAAGGATATCTAACCATCCTTCAAAATTCACACACACCTTCCTTCAAAATGATTTGCATGTTCGCTCACAAACTTCCACACTTTCTCATTATTATTCACACTTTTTAATTCACTACTTGACCTTCTATATATATACCATTCAGATTGTCAAGTTAGCACTAATAATCATTAACACTCATTACAATAGTCAACAAAAATAAAAAAAACTTTATTTCTCAAATTAACAAAATCCTTTATTGGGCCGACCTTGCTTGGTAAATACTAATCCTAAAAGATTTCCTTCGGTGACCGAGTGAACTCGGTAAATGCTGCAAATTCTACAACATCCTTTGGAGACTGAGTGAACTCGATAAACACTAACTTTCCTTCTATAACCATGGAAGCTCGGTTAACACTATTTTCTGCCATACTTTCTTTTGATGCCCGAAAGATCTTGGTAGACACTAAAAATTGCCTGCTAACCGACTGAGCTCGGTAGACACACATAACTGCTTAATGATATGACATTTGTGTGACATCAGACAACACACAATTAGAGAATTGTATCCAACAATCTCCCTCAGACAATTGTATCCATCAATCTCCCTCTTTGGCATTGATGGCAACACAACATGTCATAGGATAAGAAATTTCACAAAAAACATAGAATAAGGAACATATCCTTAGCTTCATTCTGATTCTCATCTTCCTCAAACTTCTCTCTCTAACTGAAAAATCTCCCTCTTAACTTCTCAAATTCTCCTTCTTAGAAATTTCTTGAAATGACAACAAACTCTCCCTCTTTGACAACACATGCCAAAGACAATACACACTCTTTCGGTGAATACCAATGTACCTTAAGTACTGATTCATATGCAATGATTCCTTTACTATGTTGCATCAACTGACTGATCTTCAACATTCTTTGGTTGATGCATCACTAAAACTTTATTTAGTGAGCTTCTGATAGGGGAATGACCCCTAACTTACCTCTCAGATACAAGAATGCATCCTTAGGTAGTGGCTTGGTGAATATATCTGCAATCTGTTCTTTTGTATGAACATATTCCAATCTGATTTCCTTGTCCTACACCAATTCTCTGACAAAGTGATATTTTATAGAAATGTTCTTAGTTTTGGAATGCATTAGTGGATTCTTTGAAATATTTATTGCACTTGTATTATCACAAAACATAACAACAGGTTTTTTGATTTCAACCTTCATGCCTTCCAATAACTATTTAAACCAAACAATATTAGAGTAGTTTATTGCTGCAGCAACATATTCTACTTCTACTGTGGATTGGGATGTGCAATTTTTCTTTTTACTAGTCCAAGATACCAACCTCTTGCCAAGAAAGAATGCTCCACCACTTGTACTCTTTTTGTCATCAATGTTTCCTGCCCAATCAGCATCAGTAAACACTTTTAAGTCTATATTGCCTCCAAATTTATACCACAAGCCATAATCTTCAATTCCTCTCAAATATCTTAAGATTCTTTTGATTGCCATCATATGATTTTCTTTGGGTTTTGCTAAGAATCTTGCTACTATAACAACTGCTAAGGCAATATCAAGCCTTGTATGCACTACATATTGTAATTTTCCAATCATTGATCTGTATAAGGTCTGATCTACTTCTTTTGAATCATCATCTTTGGTAAGCTTTAGTCCAGTACACATGGGTGTACCAACTGGTTTTGAATCTTCCATACCGAACTTCTTAAGTATTTCCTTGATATATTTAGACTGAGTAATGTAGATACCATTCTTGTTCTACTGAATCTGAAGACCAACAAAGAACTTTATTTGACCAAAAATAGACATTTCAAATTCTTTGTTCATTTTCTCTAAAAATTCTTTGCACTGATCATCATTCCCTATAAACATAGTATCATCCACAAATATTTCTGCCAAAACAATTTTGTTATCTAGTCCTTCTTTGATTTACAAATTACTATTATCATTAGCTCTTTTGAAATCAATCTGAATAAGATAGTTATATAATCTTTCATACCATGCTCTAGGGGCTTGTTTTAGACCATACAATGCTTTATGTAACTTGTAGACCATATCCTTTTTGTCTGGATCAATAAAACCTTCAGGTTTCTCATTGTAGACTTCTTTATCAAGAATACCATTGAGAAATGCAGATTTGATATCCATCTGATATACCTTAAATCCTTTATGTGCTGCATATGCGAGTAGAGTCCTTACACCTTCTAATCTTGAAATAGGAGAAAAAGTCTCTCCATAATCTATACCTTCTTCTTGAGAATATCCTTTACATACCAATCTAGCTTTATTTCTTGATACTTGACCATCTTCATTCAACTTATTTCTGAATACCCATTTTGTTCGAATTACATTTTTATCTTTAGGCCTAGGTACAAGAGTCCATGTTTTGTTCTTCTCTATTTTCTCTATTTCTCCATTCATAGCCTCAATCCAACTTTCACTTTCCAATGCATCTTTGACATTTCTAGGTTCAAAATTAGCAAGTAAACATGTACCTTTTAGTTTACTTCTTGTCATAGTACCATCTGATTTGTTTCCAATAATCTGATCTAGTGTATGATGCCTCCTAACATACTTGGCCAATATAGGTTCCTTTCCTCTTGAATGAGTTATATTTTCATCTTCTTGAATTTCATCTTCAGGTTCAGGTTGCTCGAGCTCAGTAGATATTTTCTCGGTAGCTTCAGACTGAGACTTGGTTCCTTGTGACTTGGTTTGAACTTCTTCTTGTGACTCGGTTACTGTACTGGGCTCGGTAGATGCAGTTTCCTTATTGACATATGTGTCTAGCAATGTATCAGATTCAATGTAAACAAATCTTTTGTAATCCTCTAGTTCCTTTTTGCTTTCTTCTTCAGTCTTTTCTGCAAACTCATCAACTTTCACATGTGCACTTTCTATGATTTTGTGAGTAGACAAATTCAGACATCTATATGCCTTACTTTTGCAAGAATATCCCAAAAATATTCCTTCATCACTTTTTACATCAAATTTTCCTTTTCTAGATTATTTTAAGATGTATCATTTACTACCAAATACTTTCAGGTAACTTACATTGGGTTTATAGCCATACCATAACTTATAAGTTGTTTTGAATGTGTCTTTCCTCAACTATACTTGGTTCAAGGTATGAACTATAGTGCTAATGGCTTCCTTCCAATATTTCATAGCAATGTTCTTTTCAATCATTAAAGTCCTTGAACAATCCATGATAGATCTGTTCCTCCTTTCAGCTATTCCATTCTGCTCACGAGTTCCCGGGGCTGATACCTGTCTTTTGATTCCTCTTTCAATGCAAAAATTATTGAATTCAAGGGAGATGAATTCACCACCTTTGTCTGATCTCAAGCACTTCATCCTTTTCCCTATTTCCTTTTCTAATCTTGCCAAATACCATTTGAACTTCTCAAATGCTTCTGACTTTTCTCTTAAATACATAACAGTCATCATTCTAGAGTAATCATCAACAAAGAGAATAAAGAATTTTTCTTTAGTATAGCTTTCAATTCCAATAGGTCCACATAAATCAGTATACACAATTTCAAAAATATCTTCAGATTGATAGTTTTTACTTTTAAAGCTAGTCTTTCCCATTTTTCCAATCTGACAATTCTTGCATAGACCAACATCAGGTTTCTTCAAAGTAGGAATGCCTCTTACTTTCTTGAATTTTATTATTTTCACCATGTTATCAAAAGTTACATGACATAACCTTTTGTGCCATAACCAAATTTCTTCAATTTGAGCAACAAAACATGAGCATTCACCAAGATTAAGATAAAACAAGTTACCTTTGGTTTGTTTGCCTGATCTAATCAATTTTCCTTTGTCATCTAGCAGTCTTGCTTTGCCATTCATGAATTCAACTTTGAATCCAATGTTGATTAGCTATGCTACACTTAGAAGATTATGTTTTAGTCCTTCAACCCAATATGCATTATCACATATAAGTTCTTTGGTTAGTGAAATTTGTCCTCTTCCTTTTATACAACAAGGTTCATTGTTTCCAAACCTTACACTACCACCATCATAGTCTTCAAAATGTTCAAACTTTGTTTTGTCACCAGTCATATGATGTGAACATCCACTATCTATGATCCATGTATCATTTTTTCTTATATGAGAGATAAGTGCCATCTCATCTTCATCATCATCAGATTCATCTTTTACAGCAATGAAGACAATTTCTTCTTCACTATCATCAGAATCCTTAGCCAGAAAACATGTTTTCTTACCTTATCCTTGAATGATTTGAAATTCTTCTTGCCATTGTACTTGTGACCTTTCTTCTCATCCTTTCTTTGCTTGTTTGGGCACCTAGCTGCAATATGACCAATTTCTTCACATGAAAAATAGATTAAGGGAGTTTTACCTTTGTATTTACCTCTGCCTCTAGAATATTTCTTTGCAAGTAATGCTTTAATAACTTCAAGATCACTATTAGAACTTTCATCTAATTCTTCTTCACTTTTTGACTGGATTTTCTTGCCCTTCTTAAGTGAAAGTTTGGCCTCAAATGCTGATTCAATATTTTTAGAAGTTGGAACATAGTTGTCATAGTTATCTAATTCAAAGGCTGTCAATCTTCCAACTAAGGCATCCAAAGTTATATTGTGATTTTCTTCACATCTTCTTTCTTGAATAGCAGACACTCTTATTGCATAGATAGGGAGTAATGTTTTGAGAACCTTACTTATAACTATTTCATCATCAATTGTTCCTCCAGAAGCTCTGATTGCACTAACACTTGCCTTGATCCTTTCAACATATTTTGCAATGTTTTCATCTTCTCTCATTTTCATCTGATCAAATTGTCCTCTTAGGCTTTCTGCTTTGGCTCTCTTCACATTTTCATCACCACCATAAATTTTCTTCAGCTTTTTCCACATTGCATAAGCAGTAGTGCAGTCTTTGATCTCATCAAATTCTTCATAGCTAAGAGATGATGCAATGTCTATCATCATGGTGTTATGGTTCTTTTTTTTTGCAATGTCTTCAACAAATAATGTGCCAGTAGGAACTGTATATTCTTGATCAAGATATTTGTGTCCTGAATCACCAATGGAAGCCAGATGAAGTCTCATGAGACCTTGCCATGCTGAAAAGTTATCTTTGTTAAGCCTTGGAATTTCTCTCTTGTAAGACATCCTGATCTTTAGCTTAGGTCCTTGAAACCCTTCCTGCAAGCACCAAAAGCTCTGATACCAATTTTTGGAAATATAGATGGAGTAACTAAGGGGGGGGGGGGGGGGGTGAATCAGTTAACCACAAAAATATTACCATAGATCCCTTAGATGTCTTATTAAATCATTTTCTATTGTTACTCAGTAAACATAAAGAGAAATGTTGTAACTCGGTTATTGCAGTGAGTATTAATTATAACTGTTCTTAAGCATTGATCAGTGATTAACATGCATGCATAAAGAAAATAACATGAATAGAAGAGAGACTAGAATTAATGTGGAAACCCAATATGGGAGAAACCACCAATGTAACTAGTTACTATTTTTCACTCTTCTGAAGTGATGCCTTGTTAGGAGCCAACCCGGTAAAAGGTTACAAAATGCATTGTTAGGTGTGACCTTGTTAGAGGATTTAATCACCCTGGTAGGAGTGGCCTTGTAAGAGGTCTTTGAACAATTCAATAGAACTGTCACCTTGTTAGAGGATTTACAAAATGGTTGTTAAACCAACTCAATTAAGAGATTTAGGAATCACTACTACAATGGTAAGAAAGTAGTAATGAAATGACCTAAATAATGATGCAACTAAATTGTTGATTATAGATCTCTATTCTGCTTCACTAGATCCTTCCTGATCAAATAAATCTTTGCTACTCCTCAAGGATATCTAACCATCCTTCAAAATTTGCACACACCTTCCTTCAAAATGATTTGCATGTTCCTTCACAAACTTCCACACTTTCTTATTATTCTTCACACTTTTTAATTCACCACTTGACCTTCTATATATATACCATTTAGATTGTCAATTGAGCACTAATAATCATTAACACTCATTACAACAGTCAGCAGGAATAAACAAACTTTATTTCTTAAATTAACAAAATCCTTTATTGGGCCGACCTTGCTCAGTAAATACTAATCCTGAAATATTTCCTTCAGTGACTGAGTGAAATCGGTAAACACTATGAATTCTGTAACATCCTTTGGAGATCAAGTGAACTCGGTAAACACCAACTTTCCTTCGATAACCATGGAAGCTCAGTTAACACTATTTTCTGCCATACTTTCCTTTGACGCCCGAAAGATCTCGGTAGACACTAAAAACTGCCTGCTGACCGACTGAGCTCAGTAGACACACAAAACTACTTAATGATATGACATTTGTGTGACATCAAAGACAACACATAATTAGACAATTTTATCCAACAATCTCCCTTAGAAAATTGTATCCAACATCAATGATCATAACCCAATTTTTTCATCAAACTTCAAACATTCACAACACCATATGAAAAACACACTTGTTCTTCTGTCAAAATAATATCCTTTAACTACATGAAGTTTGAATTATGACCAGGTTGCACATGTCACAAGTGTTCTTTTGCAAATCAAACATCTAAATTAATGGACATATCGATGTCACGTCAATACTCTCTTCTAATCAGCACTATCCCACATGTTTAGTGATATTGATTTTATCTTCATATGCATGGCTTTGCTATTCTTGGGTGAAACTAAAACTTGAAACTCACAAGATTTAGCTACACTTCTAACTTGAAGTTGAGTTTCTCCCCTAAACAAAAAATGGGATTCAACTTTCAGTTTTATGATGATGGTCATCTTGGCTCATCATTTTGAGTAGAAAAGTGTGGTCATGCTTTCAAAATATTGATTACATTTATTAAAGGAAACCTTCCAATGGAGTTTCCTGATATAGGTGTTGAAACTCAACCTTGCATTCTGTCAAACAATTAGTGCAAATCTCCATGCTGGCTCAACTACACATTCGCTACGCTTTATAATTTTCAACAACCTAATGTATCCCTTACAATGGAAGCCCTCAACCTTCCTACAGAAAATGGCTAAATTTTCACATTGACTCCATAGTCACCAATGTACATGACAATGAAAATATGGTAGATAGGATTCAAGAGACCAACCTGAGATCATAGGATCACTACTGCAATCATTTTAACAGTTTTCTCTTAATCCATGAGACTTTGTGAAACATGTCATTGTTAGTCTCCATGTCTCACCATCATGTGTATTCTTCTCCATTCGAGCTTCATCATGAATCTTTGTATGAGATGATGCTATCGGGTCAAATAGAGCATGGCTTCAAGCTTTTTGAATAGGTTTAGTTATTTTCTCATATACAGAGGTTAACCAAAACTTTGCACTATGTACATTTGACATGTGTCTAAATAGTGCACATGCATTTCTTATGCCTCCATATTGATAGTTGTGATCCCATTGCTTCTTTAAGTCTTTTCAACTAGCATATTTAATATCCTCCTATTGAATTCCTCATTCTCAATATCGGGTTGCCCATCACAATAATATGGAAAGCCCTGTTAGAAATTAAAGTCCACCAAGATAACTGAGAGGGGGGGGGGGGTGAATTAGTTATCTTATAGTTATAACCTTTATCAAATTCAATAGATTTTAACCATATAATCAATGTAACCAACAACCATAGAAAGATATTCATACACAATAACACAATGACACAAGATATGTTGACTAGGGAATGTCTTGATCAAAGAGTAAACCCCGGTGGGAATGATGCCCACAAAAGATGCACTAATATGAATATTCCTTGTGAAAGGATAGAATCTGTTAGGAGTCTTATGAAATACATTCAATACATATGAATCCTTGTTAGGAGATTTTGAATCCCTACTAAAATATTCTAACTCTGTTAGGAGTTATGGAAGACAGAAGAACCCATTGCCCAAACAACTTCAATGGAAAGATCACTGAATAGACTATCCAACTGATCTCTAGATTATTCAATAGAATAATATCAAAATGTTATTGATCTCAACAATATGTTACCTCTTCTCTGACTGTGCCAAACCACACTCACTGCTACACTAGATCTCAATTTTAGATCTCTGTACCTCACATATCCTCATTCCAAAAATTCACTTTAACAATTTCATTCACTCTTACATTACTACATTACAAAAAGGAAACATTCTTTCCTTTATACCACACTAAGGTAATTACAAATGAGTTAGAAATGAAATTAAAAAATAAAAGTTTCCACATGTTACATCAAAATTACACAAACCTATGACTTTCCAATTAGAATAACTCTTCACTCGTGTGACCTCAAAGTTTGCACTATCATCAACATCACTATCAACATGTCTTCAATTACACTCTAAGTGCGCATAACTAGATTCCATCTTGATTAGGAGATATCATTTGATTTCCATAAACCGCTACTCAGGAACACTACCTAAATATTGCTTCCACTGATTTGCTCATAAATTCCATGAATAAATGAATTACTATCTGTGCTCTTAACCATGAACATATAACACATCATAGAGTAAGTCCTCAACTATTAGGAATAGTCCCAAGAGATAACTGAGAGGGGGGGGGGGTGCATTAGTTATCTAAAAGATTCAATTCTTTATCCAATTAAGTATACTTAAACGTAAAGCATAAACACAATGAAAGAACATATGAACACAACACTAATATTTTGGTTATGGGGAAACTCAAATAGGTAAAAACCCTGGTGGGACTTCATACCCACTAATATTCTGTACTAGTGTATAATGATCCTTGTTAGAAGATCCTTTAGCCTGTTAGGAGTAGCTTTACAATATGTAAGTACAATAGACCTAGTCAAGGGTCAGACCTTGTTAGGAGTCTTTTACAATTTTCCCTATTAGGGGAGAGGACACACTGTCTGAGAGCTCACTGCTCAAATGGGCGAAGGCTACTACCTTCTAAATAATAGATACACACTATATCTAGATCTTGGTGAACTACGCTTTGACCTACAGTCTAGATTAGTTCCAATGAGTAGCATAAGTACTTTACTTGGTCAGATAGACCTTCTTCTGATGGCTCAAGACTTCACACACTCTGCTCTGCTCTACTTAATCAACAATGAACCACACTTCAACAATCACAAATGACTGCCTATAAATATCTTTCTCCAAATGATATAATCAAGTCATCCTATTATAACCACCTTGAAATCATATTAGAGAAACCATAACAAACTCCAATAAACATTTTGTTAGCTCTACTATGCACGCAATACATTCTGGGACCTGTCCAGTAAGATAGTTGTAGACGCACGCTACACACTGTCGACTCTACCAAAAAAACTAGAACTTTCTCTGTAAGCTAAATTATTTCATGTGCTCTTAATCAAAAATAAATAACACTTCTCCAAGCTTAATGTCAAGGGTGCATACCCTAAAGATAGGCGCAACTCAAGAACCAATAAAATCTCTATCGGCTCTTCTGAACAAACATAGGAAACTACTGCTGGTGAATAGTGATAGCATAACTTCACTTTTACTCATCAATAGACTATGCATCTAGAACTAAAACATCACTAACATGTCTTCAACACATATCCAAGTGCGCAAGGCTTCATGATAACTTTACGAACAACCATACATAGAACACTGTCTGTTACTCGGTCAAGAACACTGCTGACATAAGCTACTATATAACTATCTGTACTAACAGTTAAAATATGCACCCATGATATCATGTTGATATCATGTCCATGCTACATATACTAAAATCTTATTGCATAAGACTTTCACACATGCTACTTTCCATATGTTGTCATCAAGTCAATACTGGCTTGCTGAAAATCCTCAACAATCTCCCCCTTTGGCATTGATGGCAACATGTGGAATGAAAAACTACCACCAACCCAAATGAACATTTCTTATATAACATTCTCCATTTTCTCATCAAAACTCCCCCAAAGATGAATCCTCCATCTACTGCAATATTTTCTTATATTCTCCATTTCCTCAACTATACTAATGTCATAACTAAATGCTACTCCCCCTTAGTATATTACTCCTCTTTTTACTTCTATTTTTCATGACTCTATATATTACTCCCCCTTTGAAATCAATGGAAAATGGCACCATTCACTTTAAGCACTAGTGATACTCCTAAGGTAGAGTAGTCAACCTTCCACCATTCCTTGAGGATCGATGCCTTTCCTTCTTTCTTCTAAGAAGAATCAAGGAAGGGAATTACTCCCAACTTCTCCCTAAGATACTCTAAAGTACCTTTAGGCAAGGGCTTTGTGAATATATCTACCAACTGATCTTTAGTACTCACATAGTCCAACTTGAGTTCTTTCTTTGCCACTTTCTCTCTTAGGAAGTGATACTTGATCTCAATGTGCTTTGTCTTTGCATGCATCACAGGGTTCTTTGACATATTGATAGTGCTAGTGTTATCATAGTGAATAACAATAGGATAATCAATCTGAATTCCAAAATCCTTTATCATCTGCTTGATCCAAACAATTGTATAACAATTCAAGGCTGCTACAACATACTCCCATTCTGTTGTTGACTGAGAATTAATTTTTTTTCTTGCTTGTCCAAGTGACAAGTCTATCACCAAGGAACTGTTAGAAAGTAAAGTCCACCAAGATAACTGAGAGGCGGGGGGGGTGAATCAGTTATCAGATAATTATAACTTTTATCATCTTCAACAACATTTAACCATGTAAGCAATGCAATTAATAACCATACAAAGATATTCATACATAATGACACAATAACACAAGATATGTTGACTAGGGAACCTCTTGATCAAAGAGTAAACCCCGGTGGGAATGATGCCCACAAAAGATGCACTAATATGAATATTCCTTATGAGAGGATGGAATCTATTAGGAGTCTTATGAAATACATTTAGTACATATAAATACTTGTTAGGAGATTTTGAATCCCTGTTAAAAGATTCTAACCCTGTTAAGAGTTATGGAAGATAGAAGGACCCATTGCCCAAACAGCCTCGGGGTAAGATCACTGAACTGACTATCCAAATAACCTTAATATTATTCAAAAAAATAATATGAAATATGTTACCTCCTTATTGTGCCAAACCACACTCACTGCTACATCAAATCTCAATTCCAGATCTCTGTACTTCGCATGTCTTCCTTCACAATTTCGCTTTCACAACCTCTTAAACTCTTTTCTTCACTTCATGCTTACATTCGCATGCAACCAAAACCATGCTCACAATTATTTCATATTAAAACTACATACAATAAGGAAAAAAATTCCTTCCTTTATACCACACTCAAATAATTACAAATGAGTCAGCACACAATTACAAAATAAAAGTTTCCACAGGCTACATCAAAAATACACAAAACTGTCAGCTTCCAGATGAAATAACTCTTCACTCATGCGACCTCAAATTTTGCACTATGAACCACATCATCATCAATGTGTC
This sequence comes from Chamaecyparis obtusa, assembly GCA_027943335.1. Lineage (NCBI taxonomy): Eukaryota > Viridiplantae > Streptophyta > Pinopsida > Cupressales > Cupressaceae > Chamaecyparis > Chamaecyparis obtusa. The sequence goes on from BSBK01000662.1 coordinate 967,881, forward strand.
TCAAGCTTCCCTTTAACTATGCAAAACCAGATTCCATCCCGATTAGGAGATATCATCTGATTTCCACAAACTACTACTCAGGAACACTGCCTGAATACTACTTTTACGTAAATACTCATAACTTTCATGAATCAATGAATTACTATTTGCACTCTTAACCATAGAAAAATAACATATCAAAGAGTATAACATCAACATCACATATCTCCAACTTTAATATCCCATGTGCGCTAATCAAAACATTATCTGCTTCTCTGCTAGTCTCCAAAAGATCATTGTGTTGACATTAATGACAATCATAGTCATGAATGCGACAACAAATGCTACAGAATTACTGCCAACATACAACATTCATTCCTAACAATCTCTCCCATTGGCATTGATGGAAACATAGATGAAAAACATCCAATGTTCCAAAAATCCAATACTGCTGCACTGCTACACTAATACTCTGAAAATTCTTCAAATCTTCTTCATCAATCAAATCTTGTTTTGTTATCCTATTAAGTTTTCTCCAATAGATGGTACATAGGGTTTTTCATGTACACTTCTCCCCCATTGACATCAATGATAGAAATTTCATCACTATGTCAACAACAACTCAATGTCCAAAGACACTTTTCAGAAAATTCATTCACAAGAGTCCTCATGACTCAGCTTAGATACACATACTCCACCATAGAGGAAGTACTAACATCCAATCTAGAAAAAAAATAGGGCTCATATACCATTGGATGGATGCACTCAACTACATCATTACTCAAAAGTAGGATGGGGCATAACCCCAAGCATACCTCTCAGATACTCAAATGTTTCCTTAGGCAAAGGCTGTGTAAATATGTCTGCTATATATTCCTTTGTGCTTATGTACTCTAGTCTGACTTCTTTCTCGACTACTTTCTCTCTTACAACATGATACTTGATCTCTATATGCTTAGTCTTAGAATGCAATACAAGATTCTTAGACATACTGATTGTGCTGGTGTTGTCACAATGTATGACAACAGGCTCAACAAACTTAATTCCAATATCCTTCAGCATCTGCTTCATCCAAATTATCTGGTTACAATTTTTTTTTGCTACTATATATTCTACTTCTACTGTATTCTGTGAGATACAATTCTCTTCTTGCTCAACTAGGAAACTAATCTTCCTCCAAGAAAAAAGGCTCCACCACTGGTGCTTTTCTTATCATCAACACTACCTCCCCAATCAACATCTGTATATGCACATAGGGTGAAATCATTAGATTTTTCATACCACAATCCATAGTCCATTGTGCCTCTTAAATATCTCAATATCCTCTTTACTGCTGCATAATGTGACTCTCTAGGTTCAGCTTGAAATCTTGCTACCATTCCAGCTAAATGTTGTATATCTGGTCTAGTGTGTGTTAAGTACTGCAATCCTCCAATCATGGATTTGTATTTCTTCTACTCAACTGCTGGTGTTTCATCTTTGCTTGATAGTTTGTGTCCTGTAACCATAGGTGTTCCAACTAGTTTATAGTTCTCCATTCTAAATCTTTTCAACAAATCATTCAAGTACTTTTTCTGGCTAACAAAGATACCATCACTGTTCTATGTTATCTGTAATCCCAAAAAGTATTTCATCTCACCAATCATGCTCATTTCAAATTTAGTCTTCATCTCATCAACAAATTTGTCACTAGCTTCATCTTCTCCTCCAAAGATAATGTCATCAACAAAAATAACTATAACTAACATTCCATTTTCAATTTCTTTTGTGTATAGATTACTATCTTTTGTTCCTTTAGTAAATCCTAGTTTCAACAAATACTTATCCAATCTAGCATACCAAGTTCTAGGTGCTTTCTTTAGTTTACATACCATATCTCCTTCTTGAGTCAAAGTAAAACCTTGAGGCTTCTCAATGTAGACTTCTTCTTCCAATTCACCATTTAGAAATGTAGACTTCACATCCATCTAATACACTTTGAATTTCTTAAAAGCTGCATAAGCCAAAAACATTCTCACTGCTTGAAGTCTTACTACTGGTGCAAAGGTTTCTTCATAGTCAATTCCTTCTTGCTATGAGTATCCCTTACATACTAGTCTTTCTTTGTTTCTTACTACTTCTCCTTGTTCATTCATCTTGTTTTTGAATACCCATTTAGTTCCAATCACATTCTTGTATTTAGGTTTAGGAACCAATTCCCATGTCTTGTTCTTTTCAATTTGATCTAGTTCTTCTTTCATAGCATTAATCCAATGTTCATGTTCACAAGCTTCATTAGTAGATTTAGGTTCAATTTGAGAAATTAAACATAAATGTACCTTATTTCTATTCATAACTCCTCTGTCCAAACTTCCAATAACTTGTTCAATAGGATGATGTCTAGATAAATACCTGTTCGGTGTCATAGTCACTGATCTTGCTTCAACTATAGATTCTTCTCTAGATTCTTCCCTGGTTTTTTCTCTGGTTTCTTCTGTAGTATGATTCTCATTCAACAATTCACTACCAGTCTCATAGAATAATTCAGTAGTTTCAATGTTAGGCTAAGGATTAGCTTCTTCATTAGATTCATAATCAAGAATTCTTTCCTAAATTTTAAACTTCTCATCAACTTTAACATTTTCTCTTTCAACAATAGTTTTAGTTCTCTTATTGTAACATCTATATGCTTTGCTCTTCAAAGAATATCTAAGAAAAATACCTTCATCACTTCTAGGGTCAAACTTTCCAATATCATCATCTCTCTTTATATAACATTTGCTTCCAAAAATTCTAAAATACTTAACTGAGGGTGGATGTCCAAACCATAATTCATAAGGTGTCTTATCTATATCTTCTCTGATTTGTACTCTGTTCATTGTATATACTGTTGTATTCACTGCTTCTCTCTGAAATGTCTTCGCCAAGTCATTCTAAAATAACACAGCTCTTACTACTTTAGTTACTAACCTATTTCTTCTTTCTGCAATACCATTTTGTTCAAGTGTTCTAGGGGCTGAAAATTGTGTCTTAATACCATTCACTTCACAAAAAGTGTTAAACTCTCTAGAAGTAAATTCTCCACCTCTATCAGATCTCAAACATTTAATCTTCATTCCAGATTCATTCTCAACTTTATTCTTAATGATCTTAAACTTATCAAATGCTTCAAATTTTTCTTTTAGAAATGCAATCCACATCATTCTTGTAAAATCATCAACAAGAATCAAAAAATACCTTTCTCCATAGAATCCTCTAGTCCTGGTAGGACCGCTCAAGTCTGTATGAACAATCTCCAACTTCTCCGCCGATGTGAACTTCTTACTAGGAAATGAACTTCTCTTCTACTTAGCCATCACACATTCTTTGCAAATCATGTTAGTAGGTTTCATAATTTTAGGCAAATCCCTTACTACAAGTATAGTACTCACTTTCACAATATTATCAAAGTTTATATGACAAAACCTTCTATGCCATAACCAACTGTCATCAATTTTAGTAATCAAGCATGTCATCTTAGTAGGATTCAACTGAAATACATTACCTTTGGTTCTAGATCCAGTTCAAATTAGATTTCCATCTTTATCCTTTATCACACAAGTTTTCTCAGTAAACCAAAATTGATATCCCTTATCCACTAACTGTCCAACACTCAAAAGATTATGTTTCAATCCATCAACAAAGTAAAAATCATCAATATTAGTCTTTCCATCAAGAGTAATAGATCCTATACCTTTAATCAAACAACTTGCAGTGTTACCAACTCTAACAACTCCTCCATCATAATTGTTAAACTTTATGAACTTCTTCATATCTCCAGTCATATGATGTGAACAACCACTGTCTATAATCAAATTAGCTTTCTTTTCAACTTGGGAAACTAACACTTTTTCTTCTTTAACATCAGATTCAAAATTTTCTTGTTTAATTGCTACAAATCCTATTTCATCATTATTCTCAGTATCACTTTCACTCAAAGTTCTTTCTATACTAGCTTCAAGATCTTCATCATTAGCATAATAAAATTCCTTAGATCTTCTAGGCTTAAAGTTATTTCTATACTTCTTAACTCTCTTAGGACATTTAGATGCAAAATGACCATATTCTTGACAATTCCAACATTTAAAAATTTTCTTACTGTCTGGTTCTCTTTTCACAAGAAAGGAAATACCTTCTTCAATCTTCTTATCTTCTTCATTTCTAGATTTGCTGCTGCTAGCATAATCTCCACTCACACTGGTACTTCTTGATAAAGTAGGGTGAATACTAAGAGAACTGAATGTTGTCTCCATTCTAGGTAAGTCTCCTAATAACCTTAGGTTCATCTCTGGTGCTTCCAATCTTCCAAGAAGAGTCTCTCTTGTAAAGTTTGTAGTACAAGGTATAACTTGCTCAATCATTTATGTTGTCTGGTTAAATACATGAGTCAATGTCCTTAGAATTTTCCATATCACTTCATTCTCTGTCTTTGATCCTCCACAAGATTTTATCCCTGCAACAATTTCTGACATTCTACCAATATAGCTTCTAAAAGATTCATCTTCCATCATTCTAATATCTTCAAATGCACATATACAATTATGTAATCTAGCTCTTTTTGCATGTTCATCACCTTCAAAAGTAGAGTGTAAAGCTTTCCAAATTTTATTAGATTTCTTAAAACATTTTACCTGATTGTATTCATTCTCTGGAAGTGCTATTAAGAGTGCTTCTCTTGCAATTATGTTACACATGAATAGATCTACCTCATCTTTAGTACTTGTTTCAAGATTGTCTTCTTCAATTATAGTCCTATTATTCTTTGTAATCAACCAATAACCTAGTCCTAAACACAATAGATTTGTCTTCATCTTTTCCTTCCAGTTGTCAAAATTTACTCCATCAAACTTAAGGCTTTCTTTCCTAAAATTCACCATGGATCTCCTTAAGCTGTTAAACTTTCCTTTCAAGGACCTGCCGCTTTGATACAAATTGTTAGAAAGTAAAGTCCACCAAGATAAATGAGAGGGGGGGGGGGGGGGGTGAATCAGTTATCAAATAATTATAACTTTTATCATCTTCAATAGAATTTAACCATGTAAGTAATAAAATTACTAACCATACAAAGATATTCATACACAATGACACAATAACACAAGATATGTTGACTAGGGAACCTCTTGATCAAAGAGTAAACCCTGGTGGGAATGATGCCAACAAAAGATGCACTAATATGAATATTCCTTGTGAGAGGATGGAATCTATTAGGAGTCTTATGAAATACATTTAGTACATATAAATCCATATTAGGAGATTTTGAATCCTTGTTAAAAGATTCTAATTACCCTATTAAGAGTTATGGAAGACAGAAGGACCCACTACCCAAACAGCTTCAGGGTAAGATCACTGAACTAACTATAAAAATAACCTTAATATTATTTAGCAAAATAATATGAAATATGTTACCTCCTTACTATGCCAAACCGCACTCACTGCTACATCAGATCTCAATTCCAGATCTCTGTACTTCGTATGTCTTCCTTCACAATTTCACTTTCACAGCCTCTTAGACTCTTTTCTTCACTTCATGCTTACATTCACATGCAACCAAAACCATGCTCACACTTATTTCATATTACAACTAAATACAATAAGGAAAAACATTCCTTCCTTTATACTACACTCAAATAATTACAAATGAGTCAGCACACAATTACAAAATAACAGTTTCCACACGCTACATAAAAAATACACAAAACTGTCAACTTCCAGATGAAATAACTCTTCACTCGTGCAACCTCAAAGTTCTTTCTATGAAACACATCTGATGGAATATAGATGAAGTGACTGAGAGGGGGGGGTGAATTAGTGAACCATAAAAGCACTTCACTATTAATTCTTTTCAGATCCCTTAGGATATCTTAACAATGTTATCTGTTTTAGCACTCGGTAAATAGATTGCAGTAACTTTGAAGATGCAGAAAGTATTAGCAATATTATCTTTAGATATTCATCAGCACATGTATATGATTGAGAAAGAAATTAAGAACACAAGAGACACAAGATTTAATGTGGAAACCCAATATGGGAAAAACCACCAATGTATCTAGATACTGATTTTCACTTTTCTGAAGTGATGCCCGGTTAGAAGCCAACCCGGTAAAAGGTTACACTAACTTTTCTTCGATGACCGAGTGAACTCGGTAAACACTAACTTTTCTTCGATGACCGAGTGAACTCGGTAAACACTAACTTTTCTTCGATGACCGAGTGAACTCGGTAAACACTAACTTTTCTTCGATGACCGAGTGAACTCGGTAAACACTAACTTTTCTTCGATGACCAAGTGAACTCGGTAAACACTAACATTCCTGTATGGCAGACCGACTGAGCTCGGTAGGAACTGATTGCTGCAGACTATGACATAGTGTGACATCAAAGACAATACATAATTGAGTAGCAATTTCCTTCAGACAATTGTTTCCAACAATCTCCCTCTTTGGCATTGATGGCAACACAATATGTCATAGCATAAGAAATTTGAAAGAGTTAGCTCGGTTCAGATTCAAATCTCCCTCTGTCAGCAAAATTCCTGTATCCTGAAAATTCTTCCTTCTGACTATTGAAAATTTCTTGAAGTAATAGTAAAGACATAGCAAACACTCCCTCTTTGACAACACATGCCAAAGACAATTCACATATTACCGGTGAAAATTAATGTACCTCAAGTACTGATTCATATGCAATGATTCCTTTAATATGCTGCATCAACAAGTTGATTTTCAATCATGTTCTGGTTGATGCATCACTAAAACTGTATTTAGTGAGCCTTGGATAGGGGAATGACCCCTAACTTACCTCTTAGATACACAAATGCATCCCTAGGTAATGGTTTGGTGAAAATGTCTACAATCTGTTCTTTTGTATGAATATATTCTAATCTGATTTCCTTGTCCTGCACCAATTCTCTGACAAAGTGATATTTAATAGCAATGTGCTTGGTTTTGGAATGCATCACTGGATTCTTAGAAATGTTTATTGCACTGGTATTGTCACAAAATATAACAACTGGTTCTTTGATTTCAACCTTCATACCTTCTAATAGCTGTTTAAACCAAACAATATTTGAATAGTTTACTGCAGTAGCAACATATTCTGCTTCAGCTATGGATTGAGATGTGCAATTCTGCTTTTTACTAGTCCAGGATACCAGTCTTTTTCCAAGAAAAAATGCTCCACCACTTGTACTTTTTCTGTCATCAATGTTTCCTGCCCAATCAGCATCAGTAAACACTTTCAAGTCTAGATTGCCTCCAAATTTATACCACAAACCATATTCTTCAGTTCCTTTTAAGTATCTTAAGATTCTTTTGATTGCCATCATGTGATTTTCCTTAGGTCTTGCTGCGAATCTAGCTACTATACCGACTGCTAAGGCAATATCAGGTCTTGTATGTACTACATACTGCAATTTTCCAATCATAGATCGGTATAGGGTCTGATCAACTTCTTTTGAATCATCATTTTTGGTAAGTTTCAGTCCAGTACACATGGGTGTACCAACTGGTTTTGAATCTTCCATACCAAACTTCTTAAGTATCTCCTTAATGTATTTGGATTGAGTAATGTATATACCATTCTTGCTTTGCTGAATTTGAAGACCAACAAAGAATTTTATTAAACCAAACATAGACATTTCAAATTCTCTATTCATTTGCTCTGAAAATTCTTTGCACTGATCCTCATTCCCTGTAAATATAGTATCATCCACAAATATTTCTGCCAATACAATTTTGTCATCTGGTCCTTCTTTAATATACAGATTACTGTTATCATTAGCTCTTTTGAAATTAATCTGAATCAAATAGTTATGGAGTCTTTCATACCATGCTCTAGGAGCTTGTTTTAAACCATACAATGCTTTGTGTAACCTGCAGACCATGTCCCTTTTATCTGGATCAACAAAACCTTCAGGTTGTTCAATGTAGACTTCTTCATCAAGAATTCCATTGAGAAATGCAAATTTTATATCGATCTGATATACCTTAAATCCTTTGTGTGCTGCATAAGCAAGTAGAGTTCTTACACCTTCTAATCTTGCAACAGGAGCAAAAGTTTCTCCATAATCTATACCTTCTTCTTGAGAGTAACCTTTACATACCAGTCTAGCTTTGTTTCTAGATACTTGACCATCTTCATTCAGCTTATTTCTGAATACCCATTTTGTTCCAATTACATTCTTATCTTTAGGTCTGGGTACAAGAGTCCAAGTTTTGTTCTTTTGTATTTGTTCTAATTCTTCATTCATTGCTTCAATCCAACTTTCATTTTCCAATGCATCTTTGATATTTCTAGGTTCAAAATTAGTAAGCAGACATGTACCTTTTAGCTTGCTTCTTGTCATAGTACCATCTGATTTGTTTCCAATGATTTGGTCTGGTGTATGATGTCTTCTGACATATTTGGCTAGTATAGGTTCCTTGCCTTTTGAATGATTCATGCTGTTGTCTTCTAGGATCTCTTCTTCAGGTTGCTCGGGCTCGGTAGATATTTGCTCAGTAACTTCAGGCTGAGACTCGGTCTGAATTTCTTCCTGTGACTCGGTTTGAACTTCTTCCTGTGACTTGGTTTGTGACTCGGTAACTATGCTCGGCTCGGTAGATGTAGTTTCCTTATTGATAGTTGTGTCTGCCAATGTTTCAGGTTCAATGTAAACAAATCTTCTGTAGTTCTCAGGTTCCCTTTTGCTTTCTTCCTCAGTCTTTTCTGCAAACTCATCAAATTTTACATGTATACTTTCTATGACTTTGTGAGTAGATAAGTTCAGACATTTGTATGCCTTGCTTTTGCTAGAATATCCTAGGAATATTCCTTCATCACTTTTCACATCAAATTTATTTCTTCTGGATTCTTTTAAGATATAACACTTGCTACCAAATATTTTCATGTAACTTACATTAGGTTTATAGCCATACCATAATTCATAAGGAGTTTTGAATGTGTCTTTCTTCAGTTGTACTCGGTTCAAGGTATGAACTACAGTGCTGATAGCTTCCTTCCAGTACTTTATAGCGATGTTCTTTTCTATCATTAGAGTCCTTGCACAATCCATAATAGATCTGTTTCTTCTTTCTGCTATTCCATTCTGCTCAGGAGTTCTAGGAGCTGATACATGTCTTTTGATTTCTCTTTCAATGCAAAAGTTGTTAAAATCATGGGAGATGAATTCACCACCTCTGTCTGATCTTAAACATTTCAATCTTTTCCCTGTTTCTTTTTCTACTCTTGCTAAGTACCATTTGAACTTTTCAAATGCTTCTGATTTTTCTCTTAAATACATAACAGTCATCATTCTAGAATAATCATCAACGAAAAGAATAAAGAATTTATCTCCAGTATAGCTTTGTATTCCAATAGGTCCACATAAATCAGTATGCACAATTTCCAAAATTTCTTTAGACTGATAGTTCTTACTCTTGAAACTAGTTTTACTCATTTTTCCAATCTGACAATTCTTACATAGACCAGTGTCAGGTTTCTTCAAAGTAGGAATGCCTCTAACCTTCTTGAATTTGCTTATTTTTATCATGTTATCAAAATTCACATGACATAACCTTTTGTGCCATAGCCAACTTTCTTCTATTTGAGCAATAAAGCATGAATATTCATTGAGATCAAGATAAAATAAGTTACCTTTTGTTTGTTTGCCTGATCCAATGAGTTTTCCTTTTCCATCCAGTAGTCTTGCTTGACCATTCATGAATTCAACCTTGAAACTAGTGTTGATTAGCTGTGCTACACTTAAAAGATTATGTTTTAGTCCTTCAACCCAATAAGCATTATTACATATGAGTTCTTTGGTTAAAGAGATTCTCCCTTTTCCTTTTATACAACAAGGTTCATTATTTCCAAATCTTACATTACCACTATCACAGTCTTCTAGATATTCAAATTTTGTCTTGTCACCAGTCATGTGGTGTGAACATCCGCTGTCTATTATCCATATATCATCTTTGCTTATATGAGAAATAAGTGCCATCTTATCTTCATCATCATCAGATTCATCTTTTATAGCAATAAAGATAATTTCTTCTTCACTATCATCAGAATCTTTAGCCATAAAACATGATTTCTTACCTTTATGCTTGTATGATTTGAAATTCTTTTTGCCATAGTACTTGTGACTTCTCTTTTCTTCTTTGACTTACTTGTTTGGGCACCTAGCTGCAATATGTCCAATTTCTTCACATGAAAAATAGATTAAAGGAGTTTTACCTTTATATTTACCTTTCCCTCTAGAGTACTTCTTTGCAAGTAATGCTTCTACAATTTCAAGATCACTATCAGAACTTTCTTCTGATTCTTCTTCACTGTCTGACTGAACTTCTTTAATTTTCTTGTTCTTCTTTAATGAAACCTTGGCCTCAAATGCTGATTCAATATTTTTGGAACTAGGAACATAGTTGTCATAGTTGTCTAATTCAAAAGCTGTCAATCTTCCAACTAAAGCATCCAAAGTTATATTGTGGTTTGTTTCACATCTTCTTTCTTGAATAGCTGATACTCTTATTGCATAGATAGGGAGTAGTGTTCTGAGTACCTTACTTATAACAGTCTCATCTGAGATTGTTCCTCCAGAAGCTCTAATTGCACTTACACTTGCTTTGATTCTTTCAACATATTTTGCAATGTTTTCATCTTCCTTCATATTCATCTTGTCAAACTGTCCTCTTAGGCTTTCTGCTTTGGCTCTTTTCACATTTGCATCACCACCATATATTTTCTTCAGTGCCACCCACATTTCATATGTAGTAGTGTAGTCTTTAATATCATCAAATTCTTCATAGCTGAGAGCAGATGAAATGTCTATCATCATGGTGTTGTGAGTCTTTTTATCTGCAATATCTTCAATAGTTAATGCGCCATTAGGAATTGTGTATTCTTCATCAATGTATTTGCATCCTGAATCACCAATGGAAGCCAGATGAAGTCGCATGAGACCTTGCCATGCTGAAAAGTTATCTCTATTGAGCTTTGGAATTTCCCTCTTGTAAGACATCCTGATCTTTAGCTTAGGTCCTTGAAACCCTTCCTGTAAGCACCAAAAGCTCTGATACCAATTGATGGAATATGGATGAAGTGACTGAGAGGGGGGGGTGAATCAGTCTACCATAAAAGCACTTCACTATTAATTCTTTGCAGATCCCTTAGGATATCTTAACAATGTTATCTGTTTTAGCACTCGGTAAATAGATTGCAGTAACTTTGAAGATGCAGAAAGTATTAGCAATATTATCTTTAGATATTCATTAGCACATGTATATGATTGAGAAAGCAATTAAGAACACAAGAGACACAAGATTTAACGTGGAAACCCAATATGGGAAAAACCACCAATGTATCTAGATACTGATTTTCACTTTTCTGAAGTGATGCCCGGTTAGAAGCCAACCCGGTAAAAGGTTACAAAACACACTGTTAGGTATGACCTTGTTAGAGGATTTAAAACACCCTGCAAGGAGTGGCCTGGTAAGAGGTCTTGAAAACAATTCAATGGAATTGTCACCTTGTTAGAGGATTTACATTATGGTTGTTAAACCAACTCGGTTAAGAGATTTAGAATTCACTGTTACAATGATAAGAAGGTAACAATGAAAAAGTGACCTGTATAATAATGCAACTATCTTGCTGATTACAGATCTTTGTTCTGCATAAGTCTGATCCTTTCTGATCGAATAAATCTCTGCTGCTCCTCAAGGATATCTGAACATCCTTCACAAATTCGCATATACCTCTCCTTCTTTTCTTCTGTAAATTTTCTGCTTCTTTCTTTATATTTTTCACATTTGACCTTTTATTTATATGATTTTGGATTTGTCAAATTGACATTATTTAGTATAACAGTTGGCTGAATTAAGCAAACTCTATTTGCAAAAGTCCTTCAAGGGCCGACAGTGCTCGGTGACTATAACTTTCTATAATCTTTCAGTGACCGAGGGAACTCGGTAAACACCGACAATCCTTTACCTTTTGATAACCGACTGAACTCAGTAAACACTGACTTTTCTTCGATGACCGAGTGAACTCGGTAAACACTAACTTTTCTTCGATGACCGAGTGAACTCGGTAAACACTAACTTTTCTTCGATGACCGAGTGAACTCGGTAAACACTAACTTTTCTTCGATGACCGAGTGAACTTGGTAAACACTAAATTTTCTTCGATGACCGAGTGAACTCGGTAAACACTAACATTCCTATCTGGCAGACCGACTGAGCTCGGTAGGAACTGATTGCTGCGGACTATGACATAGTGTGACATCAAAGACAATACATAATTGAGTAGCAATTTCCTTCAGACAATTGTTTCCAACAACATCATCATCAATGTGTCTCAAAATTTCCTTTAAATATGAAAAACTAGATTCCATCCCGATTAGGAGATATCATCCGATTTCCACAAACCGCTACTTAGGAACACTGCGTGAATACTGCTTTTACCAAAATAATCATAACTTTCATGAATCAATGAATTACTATCTACACTCTTAACCATAGAAAAATAACATATCAAAGAGTATAACATCAACATTGTGTAGCTCCAACTATAATATCCCATGTGCACTAATCAAAACTCTATCTGCTTCTCTGCTAGTCTCCAGAAGATCACTGTGTTGACATTAATGACAATCATAGTCATGAATGCAACAACAACTGCTACAAAATGACTACCAACATCCAACATTCATTCCTAATAGAAACAATGCTCCACGTAATGTACTCTTTCTATCGTCAACACATCCTGCCCAATCTGCATTAGTGTACACATGAAGCTCAACATTTTTTGAGTTAGGATACCATAGACCATAATCTATAGTCCCCTACAAGTATCTAAATATTCTCTTTACTGCCATGAGGTGACTTTGTTTAGGTTCTACTACAAATCTTCCAGCTATGCCAACTACATTGGAAATATCAAGTCTAGTCTGAGTAAGATATACGAGTTTACCAATCATAGACTTATACAATGTTATATCTACTGCTGGTGAGTCATATTCTTTTGTAAGCTTGCATCCAATGATCATAGGGGTTCCTACTGGCTTGCAATCATCCATCTTGAATTTATTTAGTATTTCTTTCACATAATTTGATTGATTAATGAAAATTCCTTTTTTTGTTTGATGCACATTTAGTCCCAAAAAGTATTTGATAGGACTAGTAATACTCATCTCAAACTCATTCTGCATTTCTTTAGCAAATTCAGCACTGAGTTTGTCATTAACTCCAAAGATAATGTCATCAACAAATATAGCTATAAGTAGCAAACCTTCAAATGTCTGTCTAATGAATAGATTACAATCTACTACTACTTTTTTGAATCCAATCTTTGTTAAGTATCCATCTAGTCTCTCATACCATGCTCTAGGGGCTTGCTTAAGTCCATAGAGGGCCTTCTTCAATCAGCATACCATATTAGGTCTATCTAATAAGGTGAATCCTTTTTGCTTCTCAATGTATACTTCTTTCAAATCTCCATTGAGGAATGTTGACTTGACATCCATCTAATAAACTTTGAAGTTTTTGATTATAGCATAGGCTAGAAACAACTTAATAGCTTCTAATCTTCTCACAGGTGCAAATTGTTAGAAATAGGGAATACTAAGAGGGGGGGGTGAATCAGTATTCTACAAACTTTATCTTTTGCACAATTATGGATATAACAAATTATCATTATACATGCATAACATAAGAATCTAAACAACATGCATAACAATAAAGAACTCATAACACATTATTTGTTCTCGAGGAAACCCTAGCCAAGGGAAAACCTCAGTGGGGATGGTACCCACAAAGATCCACTAATCAAAAGTATCCTATTAAGGATGTTGATCCTATTAGGAGTCTATTACAAGCATATAGTGTATCAGTCCTGATTAAGGGACTATAGGTCTTGTTAGAAGCCTCAACCCTGTTAGGAGTTGTCGTACAAAATGTGATTACCAGATGAGCCCACTGCCCAAACAAGTAATGTACAATATATATTGTTTACAAAATAAGTTAAGTTACATAACCTTATACTACTTGCATCAATATCTCTTCTCTACTCTTTTACTATCACTATTACATATGCTTAATATACTTCGCATCATATCACTTGTCCACACTTATTGTGTTCTTTCTGTCCACTACAATTAAAATTACAATTACATTTATACCAATAGCTTTATCCAAGAGTTAACATCTAGGATGTCATCCCTTTATATTGCTAAGTCATTATTTTGATAAACAAAATAATTGCTTAACTCTTTACTAGTTCTGTCTTCATATTCTATCCTGTCGGCTTCACATTGTCTTCAGTAAAGTTGTCATAACTTCTTACGTACATGTCGTACTAACTTGCACTCTAATATAGGTAATCAATAGACATAATAGAGTCTATGTTCAAGTGTACAAGCATTGAACTTACTCCAGTTAACATCATAAACAAAAACTATGTCTAGGTTCACTGGTAAAAACACTGTCTCACACTTAGACAAATTTGCAATGCACTCTGTCATACTTGCTCTCTGACCTATGTGATCTTCATGTGGATCATATGTTGCCATAATGACAACATATATGTAATAAACTTAGCCAAATTTCCAACAATCTCCCCCTTTTTAATTGGTGGCAACATATGAGAAAATTGGCTAAGTGTACAACTCAAAATCTCAAAAATTGTTCAAAATTGTGGCCATAGTATAAAATACATACTATCCTTATAACTCCTCAAAAAATTATTGTCTCTAATATAGTACTCCCCCTAAGATTAACAATCCTTATCATATACTATTAATTTTCTTCTATATATCTCTCCCCCTTTGACAACAATGACAAAATAAGGTAGGGAGGATTACAAAATTGTATCACAAAATGTTATACCTCAATTCATTTATTGCAAAGTTGGTAGGCTTGCAAAACAATCTGAAAAATATATCTTCATGACTTCTATCTCCTTCTCCCATGATTTCTTAATGGAATCTGCCACATTAAGTAGTGCGCTCGGTCCATAAGAAGCTATTTCACATGCTTGGAGGTTTTCAAAGTTAAATTTATGAAAAGATGTCTTAGCTGAAAGACATTCTTCCAACTACTCTTCAATAATGCTCAATTTCATTAAATCATGCTCTCTCAAAAGAGTGTATCTTCAAAATTTCCTGTCTCTCTCATCTTGCCCAACTCTGATTTCATCATAAACTTTCTGAACTTTCTTCTCAACATCACATACCTTCACATTGGGGTAGACAAAAGGTTTGTTTCATTCAGAATTTCTGATTCCTTCAACTTTATCTTTTGATCTTCCTCTGCTGTCAAAGTCTCTGATTTTGTACACTGTATGTCGAAAGATTTTCTTGTTTCCAAATGCTTCCTCAAATCCTTGATATAGATATCAAGAGTGTTGATATCATTTCTGATATTCTGACTAATGTTCAAAAGCATTCTAGCCTCATAGGCTGCTTGGGCTTTCACTTTGGCAATATCAACTAGGTTTGTGAATTCATTATCAAAGGTTCTCATTACCTTCTTTGCTTTCTCCATAGGGTCTACTTCTGAAATTTGTGTAGTTACAGTACTTTGTAACTTCTTAGTTAGTTCCTTTAGAAACCCTTCAAGACTCTTCACCTTCTTGTTCTTACCAATGATTTTATTCAAGGATGTAATTAGTTCCAACTGATCATCATCATCTACTTCTTTTCCCAAATGCTCAATCATAGATCCAATTTGAGTGTTCTTTCTAGTCTCAGGAGTAGGACTGATATATTCTTTGGTGGGAATGGGAACTTGTTCCTTTGTTACTATTGGTTCCATAATTGTGGTCTCCATCATCTCTTCTTCTTTTGTAGCTTCCTGTTCTTCAAAGGCCAAATTTTCAACAATGTTCTCCAAATTCTTGAATACATTTTCATTAGTATCCAAGGTGATTTTTGTACCTTCTACATTACTTATTTCATCTTCAATATTGATAGCTGGAGAAGAGGGAATGTCCTCTTGTACTTTCTCACCTACTTTCTCTACTGCAACTGATGATTCTCCAACATATTCTACCATAACCTTGATAATTGCCTGTTTTGTCTCAAAATTTATTTCTTCATACCTACCTCCCATAATCTGAATTATTCTCCTTTTAGTTCTCAGATGGGTGCTTAGGGATTTCATGATCTGATTGAAATGAGTTTCATCTCTTATTTCACAAAGCTTCCTCACAAGCTTTTCTCTGATAGTTGTCTCTTCCTCTGATGCTCTCTTCTTCCTATTTAGAAGTTTGTTATATAGATCATCAGGTATCTATCCCTGAATAGTATCAAACTTCTTGCTAGTCAAAATCATATGCTTCACAGCTAAATTCTCTAGATTAAGTATGTTAGTATAATCATAAAGATCATAATATTTGTTCATTCTTGCAAAGTCACCATTCTCAATAATCTACTCATTTAGCTTTTCAACTTTTGGTTTCCAAGCTTTCTTCTTAGTAGTGACATCGTGTTTAACTTTTGCAATCTGTCTTGGAATTGGTTGCACTAGAGTTTTATGTCTCTTTCCTGGTCCAGTGCCACTTTCCTTAACTCTTTTGCTAGGTGTGGAGGAAGTGGATCTAGTAGACATCTTTGCTTTTATGTTCTTCTTAGGTACTTCCACTTTCACCTTTACTTGTGGTTCTTCCTATTGCACTACAATTGATGATAAAGGAGGGATAGACAAAAATTCTTTTTATCCACTCTCTCTAATTGCTACTACTGTCTGCTTTGCTACCAAAAAATCTCTCTCTATCATTCCTGTATCTTTGGTTAGGATAATAAGAAAAAAATGCAAATATTAACAAACAGAAGAGAACACAACAACATAGAATTTAATGTGGTTCACCCAATCTCTAGGCTACATCCACCAATAGCAAGTCCAATATCTTTATTATTATCTAGTGATTGCAATCTGAAACTTGCAACTCAATACCATCATAGGAGGCTACAATAATCCATCTTACAATGAATCTCAAACCCTAAGCCCTTTTACAATTATTTTTGACATAACAAAATTAGGGAAAAAATACTCTGACTAATGGAAAATAGATGGCCGACCCTTAACAATATTATTAAGTCATTCCTGGCATCAAGGGGCACTGCTCCTTGACCCCACCCTATGGCGCTGCCCCTCAGGGGGCCCCTTGACTCCATCAGGGGCTCTACCCCCTGACCCTATGGAAAGGTCTGATTAGGCTCCACATACCTAACATCTTTTAAGATTTTCTTAATAGTTCTCTCAACTTTATTCTTAGACTGCTTCTCTTCAATTAGAATCTTTGTGGAGTTGAATTTCTCCTCAAAGGTTCCAAACCTATTACACTAAGTGTCCAACTTACACTTAAGTAACCTGCTAACATATTCTTTAGTCTCTACCTCAGACATCTCATAGCCAAGAGGGTCTATGAACTCTCTTCTAGGCTCTATTGCTTCAATATAGGTAAAGTCAGTATCCACCATAAAACATATATCATCTTTATATTTTTCAACAAGAGACTTAGGGATCCTTGATCTCCTAGACATAATATTTTGAAATGTCTTAATAACAAGTACTGTACTCTCATTAACACTGTCAATAACATGTCTTCTATATACTAGATTAATCCTTTCCATTGTAGTTTGTCCATCATTCTAGTCATTTCCTATGGTGTAAGGAAATATCCTCAAAAGATGAAAGAACATATATGTGATTAGGGATGAGAACCTAAACTGTGTATACTTAGTTTTCTTGATCTTCTCCAAGTTCTCAAACAATTGAATTCTTATAATTTCACACATATGAACTGGTACCCTGTCAACACACATTAGATAGGGTGCATGTACCATTCAATTGCCATGTCATCCTCTCTTGAATTTGCACAGAACTTAGTAGTTAGGATCTTGCATAAGTATCTCACATCATCTTGCTTGATCTTACTAATCACAAGTCCTCTACCATTATAGGATGAGTTTGTGTTGTCAATGATTATTTTCCTCATTTTTTCTCATTAAAAGGAATAGCTCCAGTCTTAGATAATCGAGTGACTTCATGAATCAAATCAGCTATAATATCTATCACTCTATCTTCTAGCCAAAACTTTCCATTATGAATTCTACTCAAGATAATCTTAGTGCATTCTTCATTGTCAAAATCATACTGTAATCCATACTTAACAATTTCATTATGTTGCAAATATTCAAAACCTTGTTTCAGTGTCATATCCTGATTGTAAATCTTCTAATATTCATATGTGAAATCACTATCATTCACTATCTCTAGTTTGCATCCAAGATAACTTTTGACATTTTATAAGTCTAAAACTCTGTCTGGTATGGATGATAATGCAAACCTAGGGTCTTCTTCCAAGGGTTATACTGGTTCCCTTTTCAATTTAGGTCTATTCTTATCTCTGACATTGTGTATTAGGGAAACATCCATGATTTCTTCAAATTCCTTTACCGATTCAAAGATTTGTCAAGTAAAATTCCTTAATTTCATGATTTTAGGGCTTACGTAGATTCGGCACAAAAATTCTTCTCCAAATCCTTGCAAAATTCTTTCAGTCACTACTCTTTGATCTCCTTGACACTTGAATTTGCTTTGATGATCAAATAATACCGATCATAACCTTTTATTATTTCAATCTCACTTAGATCTGACATTGCATTCAATTCTTTTGCCGCTTCTTTCCAAAAAGTTGTCTCTACTAACCTGCAAAACTTAAAACTTCTTGCGATCTCGCAAAACATAATATTTTTCTTTGCACTCTTAACCATAGCATTAGAACATCATAAAATACCTTGCATTAACTACACAAGACTCAGTTCATCATATATCCACTTCTATACTAAATCTAAGTTCTTATTCTACAGTAATTTACATAAATTAAGTACTTTGAGATAGGTCAGGTAAAGATTCATTCTTACCTTTCAATACTTCACCTTCTTGATTACTTTCAATGTTGAATATCTCTCCTTGATCTGTTCTTTTGATAAACTTCACTTCATCTGAATTACTACAACATCCTTTTTGACTGTTACTTGCATCTTCATTTCTTCTTGCATGATTTTTGGGGTTAGGATTAGGATAAAAATTCTATTTTTCATTCTACAAAAGCTTGCTATATGTCCAATCTTGTTCCATATCTGACAAACAATACCATTGTTTCCATATCTTGGTCCAAGTTGATTGATTTTTGATCTGTAGTTTCTAGCAATGTGGCCAACCTTGTTGCATCTATAACATACTACTCCATTTCTTCTATTCATATCTTTAGTAGGTTTCTTATCTACATTGTTAGTATTCCTAAACATTCTACTACCATCATTATTCTCAATAAATTTAGGTTTCCTACAATCAATAGCTCTATGTCCAAAACCATGACAAATGTAACAATAACCATTAAGAGGTTTAAATTGTTTACTTGTGCAATCTCTCTTCATATGACCAATAGTATTACAAGCAAAACATCTACCTTTGAATTCTTTTTGCATACCTTTGGGTGATTCTTCTTCTTTAGGTGTATCTTCAGATTTGTTGATCTCATTAGGATTCTTCTCATCTATGCTTTCAGATATCTTCAGATCTGGTTCCTTGCCTTCATCATTTTCTTTAAAAGTGTTGAATCTAAGACCAGTTTTATCATAGAATGGTTTTTGATAAGATATTTGTTCATGAATCTTCTCACTAGTTGAATATAGCCTTTCAAGTTGTTGTTTGGATTGAGTCAGTTCACCTTTCACAATCTTATTGTATTTCTCAAGTTCATCATACTTCAAATTGACTTTCTCAAGTTCAAATGTTACTTTAGAAAGTTTAGATTTTAGTCCTTCATTTTCAGTCTTTAGACTTTCATTGTTAGATTTTAGATTTGCTTCATTCTTGCCATTCCATCTTTCAAACTAAGATTCAAATTTGTTATCTTTAGTTTATGCTTAAGGATTTCATTTTCCTTTTCTAAATTGTCATCACAATCTTCAATAAAAACTTTGGATTCCTTTTCAGATCTCATATCTTCCACTTTGTTTTTCAGTTTCTCAATAAGGTTCTTTGCGTCATCATACTTTCTTTTCAAAGTATCTTTTTCAATAGTAAGCAAGTCAATATGTTCAAGATCTTCAAGATTCTTTTGTAGTTGATCCATATCCATAGAGATCTTACTCAACCTGTTAGGCTTTCCTTGAATGATTCTTTTCCGAGTAACTAAGCTCTGATACCAATTGTTAGAAATAGGGAATACTGAGATGGGGGGGGGGGGTGAATCAGTATTCTACAAACTTTATCTTTTTCCCAATTATGGATATAATAGATTATCTTTATACATGTATAACATAAGAAGCTAAACAACATGCATAACAATAAAGAAATCATAACACGTTATTTGTTCTCGAGGAAACCCTGGCCAATGGAAAACCCTGGTGGGGATGGTACCCACAAAGATCCACTAATCAAAAGTATCCTGTTAAGTATGTTGACCCTGTTGGGAGTCTATTACAAGCATATAGTGTATCAGTCCTGATTAAGGGACTATAGGCCTTGTTAGAAGCCTCAACCCTGTTAGGAGTTGTAGTAAAAACTGTGATTACTAGATGAGCCCACTACCCAAACAAGTAATGTACAATATATACTGATTACAAAATAAGTTAAGGTACATAACCTTATACTACTTGCATCAATATCTCTTCGCTACTCTTTTACTATTGCTATTACATATGCTTCATATACTTTGCATCATATCACTTGTCTGCACTTATTGTGTTCTTTCTCTCCACTACAATTACAATTACAATTACATTTATACCAATAGATTTATCCAAGAGTTAACATCTAGGATGTCATCCCTTTATATTGTTAAGTCATTATTTTGATAAACAAAATAATCCCTTAACTCTTTACTAGTTCTGTCTTCATATTCTATCATGTTAGCTTCACACTGTCTTCGGTAAAGCTGTCATAACTTCTTTCATACATGTTGTACTAACTTGCACTATGAGATGGGTAATCAATAGACATCATAGAGTCTATGTTCAAGTGCACAAAGATTGAACTTACTCCAGTCAATGTCGCAAACAAAAACTATGTCTAGGTTCACTAGTAAAAATACTCTCTCACACTTAGACAAATTTGCAATGCGCTCTGTCATACTTGCTCTCTGACCTGTGTGATCTTCATGTGGATCATATGTTGCCATAATGACAACATCTATGTAATCAAATCAGCCAAATTGACAACACAAATGTGTCTGAATAATCAATGCCTTCTCTTAGCACATATCCCTTACACACTAATCTTGCTTTATTTATTACTACTGTACCATCTTCATTCATCTTGTTTCTAAATATCCACTTTGTTCCAATCACATTCTTATCACTAGGTATTGGTACTAGTTCCCAAGTGTCATTCTTAATAATCTAATCAAGTTCTTCTTTCATAGCATCATGCCAATCTGAATCATTACAAGCATCTTCAACACTTAAAGGTTCAATCTGAGATAGTAAACATACCTCTTCATTGCTAGCTGAGTTCTTTGCTTGTGATCTTGTGAAGACATTGCCACTCTAATATCCAATGATGTTTGAATTGGAATGATTTCTTGATGTAAAATTTGGAAATTTAGGTGATGCTAACTCATCAGCCTTAGGAGTATTTTCTTCACTTGTGTTAGGGTTATTGAATAACACATCAATACTATCAAACATTTCTTCAATAACTATCTAACTAGTGGAGGGTATAGGTTCTTCATCAATCATGGGTGAGTAATCATGATATCTTTCTTGAATCATAAAATTTTCATCAATGTTTACATGAGCACTTTCAATGATCTTTTTCAATCTTAAATTGAAACATCTATAGGCTTTTCTTTTAGTAGAGTAACCAAGAAAAACACCTTCATCACTTCTTGCATCAAACTTGCCTACTGCTTCATCCCTCTTGATGTAGTACTTTCTTCCAAACATTATGAAGTATTTTATAATGGGAACATTACCAAACCATAGCTCATATGGTGTTTTGTCAGTGCATGGCCTTAATTGAATTCTATTAATGGTATAAATTGTTTTATTGACCGCATCTCTCCAATAGATGTGTGCAAGTTTTCCTTCTATCATAATGGTGCATACTGTATCAAGAATGATCCTATTCCTTCTCTCTGCAATTCCATTATACTCAGGGGTTCTAGGTGCACTTAACTATTTCTTTATTCCATGTTCTTCACAGTACTCATAGAATTTGTTAGAGGTGGATTCTTCTCCTCTATTGGATCTCAAACATTTTATCTTTAGTCTAGATTCATTCTCAACCTTAGCTTTGAATATTTTAAACTTCTCAAAAGATTTTGACTTGTCTTTTAAGAATGCAACCCACATCATCCTAGTATAATTATCAATAAACAAAATGAAATACCTTTCACCATAGTATGATCCTGTTTGAGTTGGACCACATAGGTCTGTATGAATCTGATCCAACTAGTTCTCTACTGAATTCTAATTTCTCCTGAATGAATTTCTCACATGCTTACCCATCACACATTCCTTGCATATAGTATCAACTGGCTTTCCTATGCTAGGTAGATCTCTTACTACCTTAACATTGCTTATCTTTACTATGTTATCAAAATTGATATGACATAGTCTTTTATGCCACAGCCAACTGTCATCAACTTTAGCAACAAAACAACTTGCTTCTGAATTGAGTTGAAAAACATTACCTCTTGTCTTTGAACCTAATGCAATCATAACACCATCCTTGTTGTTAATGATGCATTTGTCATCTTTGAACTCTAACTGATACCCTTTTCCAAGTAACTATCCAGCACTAAGAAGGCTATGTTTCAAACCATCAACATAAAGAACATCATCAGTACTATTCTTTCCATCCAAGGTGATGGCTCCTCTACCAAATATTAGTTTAGGAGTGTTGTCTCCAAATTTGACAATACCTCCATTGTATTTGTCCAAATGAACAAACCTGCCTTTATCACCTGTCATGTCATGTGAACATCCACTATCTATAATCTAGTCTATCCTTATGTCAGCTTGTGAAATCAATGCTAGCTCATGATTTTCTTTCTTATCTTCATGAACTATCTTGTTATTCATTTTGTCTATAATAGAAATGAATCCAATTTCTTCTTCACCAGATTCTTCATCTGAAACTCCATCTCCAGCATAGTAGCTCTAGTGGGACACTTAGATGCAAAGTGACTGATCTTATTACATGAAAAGCACTTAAATGCATGGTTTCTTCATCATCGTCATCAAAATTACCAAAAGTGTTTGTAGATTTCTTACCATGAACTATTGCTTTGAAAGCTATCTCACTCTTAGGTTCTGTCTTCAATCTTGAAATCTCAAAAGCTGAGATTTTGTTGATTAAGGTCTCTCTCTTAAAATTTGATGTAAGCTGCATGGTCTCATCAAGGATGTTGATCTTTCTTTCATATTTACTAGTGAGGGTAGTCATTAACTTGTCCATAATGTCCTCCTCTGAAATCTCTCCACCATTGTTCCTGATTCTAGCAACTACTTCATTTATTCTTTGATTCTAACCTTTGATATTTTCCTTAGGTAGCATCCCTAATGCATTGTATCTTTTCTTCCATGTCTTTCTATGCGCATCCTTTTCTTGTTTGTCTCCTTCAAATATGTCTTCTAGGTGCTTCCATATTTTATGGGCTGTATCTACCTTTTTTACTTTTGAAAATTCACCATCAGATAGGGCACTGATAAGGGCTTCTTTAGCAATAGAATTTTGATGAAACAATTCCTTTTGTGTGTTAGTAGCATCATCTTTTGCAAGATCTTCTAAAGTAGGAATCTTGGTTTCTTTGATAGTTACATTAAAAACTTCAAAAGCAATGCACTACAAATGAGTCACCATCTTGTTCTTCCAATCAAGATAATTCTCTTCATCGAACTTAGGACTTTCTTTCCCAAAGTATGCCATCTGATCAACTTCAAGTTGTTAAATTTTCTCTTTGAGGCACTTGGCTCTTATACCAATTGTTAGGAATAGTCCCAAGAGATAACTGAGAGGGGGGGGGGGGGGGGGGGGGGGGCGGTGAATCAGTTATCTAAAAGATTCAATTCTGCATCCAATTAAGTATAATTAAACATAAAGCATAAACACAATGAAAGAACATATGAACACAACACCAATATTTTGGTTACAGGGAAACCCAAATAGGTAAAAACCCTAGTGGGACTTGATACCCACTAATATTCTGTACGAGTGTATAATGATCCTTTTTAGAAGATCCTTTACCCTGTTAGGAGTAGCTTTACAATACGTTAAGTATAGTAGACCTGGTCAAGAGTTGGTCCCTATTAGGAGTCTTTTAAAATTGTCCTTGTTAGAGGAGAGGATGCACTGTCTGAGAGCTCACTGCTCAAATGGGTGAAGGCTACTACCTTCTGAATAACAGATACACACTATATCTAGATCTTGGTGAGCTACGCTTTGACCTTCTCTTTGGATCAATTCCAATGAATAGCATGAGTACTTTACTTGGTCACATAGACCTTCTAATGGCTCAACACTTTGCACACTCTGCTCTACTCTACTTAATCAACCATGAACCACACTTCAACAATCACAAATGACTGCCTATAGATATCTTTCTCTAAATGATATAATGAAGTTGGCCTATTAGAACCACCTTGAAATCATATTAGAGAAACCATAAAAAACTCCAATAAACATTCTATTGGCTCTACTATGCACGCAACACATTTTGGGACCTATCTAATAAGATAATTATAGATGCATGCTACACACTATCGGCTCTACCAAAATAACTAAAACTCTCTCTATAAGCTGAATTAACTCATGCACTCTTAGCCAAACATCAATAACACTTCTCCAAGCTTAACTCCAAGGGCACATACCCTAAAGATAGGTGCAACTCAAGAACCAATAAAATCTTTGTCAACTCTTCTAAACAAACATAGGAAACTGCTATTGGTGAATAGCGACTACATAACTTCACTTCTACTCATCAAAAGACTATGCATCCATAAATAAAAGATCAATAACATGTCTTCAACACATATCCAAATGCACAAGGCTTCATGATAACTATATGAACAACCATACATAGAACACTGCCTATTACTTGGTTAGGAACACAACTGACATAAGCTACTATATAACTATCTGTACTAACAGTTAACATTTGCACCCATGATATGATGTTGATATCATGTCCATGCTACATATACTAAAAGCTTACTACATAAGACTTCCATGCATGCTACTTTTCATATGTTTTCATCAATGACAAACATACAGTCAGTACTAGCCTGCTGGAAAATCTCCAACATCAACTTCACATAACTTGATCTCTAATATCCCATGTGTGCTAATCTAAACACTGTCTTCTCCTCTAATAATATTTAGTAGATCACTGTGTTGACATCAATGACAATGACAATCATGAATGCAACAAAAACTACTACATAATGGCTGCTAATACTCCCATAGGATATATTCAACATTCATTCCTAAGAAGACCAATTTTGGCAAAGGACATGATTGCAATCTTCCATGTTCTCAAATTCTTTGGCACCTTCAATGCTTTGCGAGGAGGCCTTGGTTGAGAAATTGAGAGATAAGAGGCATATCCAAATTTGGCACATGATCATCGAGTTGTGCCTTCTTTTCCTGTGTCCTGCAAATAGGACAATTGCCATAGGTATCCAACGATTGACTATCTCTAGAATTTCTCATCTAAACTTTGATCTGGACTTTCTACACTAATAAATTATTCTCTGAATTTTGAATCTGTATATTGAACCACTTTTTTGGGGTGTTCGAACCTACATGCCAGCATCTTGAACTTTGAACTTTGAGGTTCAAAGTTCAAGTTCACCGCAATATAGAAACATCATCTCTTCACAACTTCAGCCTTACAAAAACATCATTAGCACTAAAACACATGACAAACTGAAATAATTTAAGAAAATCTTTAATGGGACAGACTTTCAAAAGTTTAAAACTTAGGTGTTAAAAATAGGCTAATAGATGTCTCTGATTGGGGATATGGGTCGTGAGGAACATGAAGAATCCAACAATCTCTGGTTAAGACTAGTGCCTTATCCATTAGGCCACAGAGTCAAAGCAAAATGAGGATTAGGGAGCTATTTCTACATAGGGAAGAGAGGGAACAAGACAACTACCAAAACAAAACCCCAATACCAAGAAAAATAGAAACAAGCCTAAACATCTAAACTAACTAGCACAACCAAAATTTTGTTTACAAAAGATAGGGCTAGCAGCCCATACCTCCAAAGATAACTCTCACTACTCATGTGAAGCCATTGATCGGCTATGAAAAGTATTTTCCAATGTGGAAGAGAGGTTGATACATGAGATGTACTACTCCAAACAAACATCTAGTGACTACTACAAAAAGAACTCCAACTATAATATGTAGCAAAAACTTTAAAAACATGTCAGATCTATTGGTGTCTGAAAACTCTTATGCACAAATGGCTACCAATATGCCTTGAGACTGATGTTAGGACTAGTTAAATCCAAATGTGAAAGCTCTGCAAGGCAATTGGACCAACTATAGGGTCTTAATATGCCCTCTTCTACTTCTGGCTCTGCAAAACCAAGGTGGGTGCACCTAATCTAGACAAAATTCAAACTCACTACACACTCTATACTTCTGGATTCATAAAGTAGATCATAGTAAAGGATTGCTAAATGCTAACCAGGCATTCATTGAATCAACTCTACTATGCAGGGTAAAATGATCTTGTGAAGGGTATTACTGGTGATGGTATTGATATAAAGAGATGTAGGAAATAGCCAAAAACCCATCAAACATTGGACTCCATTGAATATACTAACCCTTGATCAGTGCCATTATCCATTGGCCAGACCTCACATACAAACATTGAGAACATGAACCAACTGTTATCAAAGACTCACAACCATAAATATAAATATTCCAGCCCATCCACTACTTATAAGATCCTTTTGTAGACAACCAAGATTGAATCTATGTCCCCTCTCAAGCATATTTCACCTGATCCTAGACCAAGAACTAAAGACAAGAACATATGCAAAGGGAAAACTATGCAATGGATTAGAAAATCCAAGATTCATAGGAATGACACCAAGGAGAGACTTGGAAGCATGAAAAACTTACATTAAGTGTAATGAGTCATGCACATGATCAAAGTAAGACAGAGATCAAACCACTTCAATAACCTACAAAAGACTTCCAAGAATTCTATTTAGCTTACATGCAATGTGACAGACCCTTCTATTTCCCACTGGAACCAAACAGAATGGAACACTGAACAAGTAAAAAATTTGACCCTTTATACCACTAGCTGCCATGGGAACCCAAAATGGGTTGCAACAAGCTACAGACAGCTAGGGCATAGCCTTCACCAACTAGGTCAAGAAATGGCCAAAAAACCATAATTCTGGGTACCTCCTACCGCTGCAAATCCAAATTTGAAAATAAACGGTCACCATTTGCCCTTAGTCATGCAATTGCGCAGTCACAACTCTCACCGCCATAGGAATTCAGGCTCCAATTTATGCTTGGTCACATGACCGCATAACCCAAAAATGGGTTATGCTAACATGCGACATGCCATTTCCCCCTACCTTGCCGCAACCGCCACCACTAAGAAACTAACAGCACATCGGTGATCAAATTGAGATCAACATTAAGTCCTTGCCGCAGATCCTCCTATCTTCCCAGGCTCATGGCCTTAACTCATCTAGGCACCTTCAGTTACTTTCAGTGAACACACGACAAAGGAAAATCCTAGTCATGAAATGAAAGTCTAAACCCCAGTTAGATTCAGCAAACACATGACTGCACGTGCCAAAATAACACCTTAAGTCATTTGGTGAACTAGCAATTGAAGACATTTCACTAGTTTGCAAAAATAATAGCATTGCCACTAAAACATCACGTGAACTAGTGATAGGAAGAAGACTTTGTCAGGCCACCAAATATTTATCCACACTGCCAAAAATACAAAGAAAAATAACTGGGTCCACGTTCAAATCTATCAACCTGCCAGCACGGCCCAACCGGAGACTACCACGACACCATCTGCCAACGGGACCACCAAACAACCATAAATGGGCCCCAGCATACGTGGCACCCTGTCACATGATCACATAGCCTAGAGATGGGCTATGCGAACATGCGACCACCTGCAGACCGCTACCTTGTCATGACTGCATGAAGATAATAGAAAATGTTAGTTACATGATCGCATAGCCTGGAAAAAGGCTATGTGAACATGTGACTAACCGCCAACAAACTACCATGTGTCATGCCACCAAAATGCAACTAGCACAACTCTGCCGATGGGCCCTTGGGACACATGGCAAGCAGTCGCATGATCGCATAGCCAAAAACTTTGCTATGCGACCATGCGACAGCTAATCACAGCCTGCCACATGTCCACCTCCGGGACCACGAAACAACAACCACCAATCTGCGAAGAGTCAAGACCCATGTAGATAGATGGAAAGCGGTCACATGATTGCATGTCAGAAAATTTTGACATGTGGCCATGCGACAACTAATAAGGACATGCCATCTGTCACCCCTCTAACACCGAGCCCACTTCACCGAAGAGACACCTGGAACAAGCAAAATCAAGGGCAGGCGCATGATCGCATGGGGTGAGAATATTCCATGTGATCACATGCTGACCATTGATCTCCTCCCTCTGCTACTTGAAGAATTTGGCCCCACATCATCCCGCTTGCGCAGTTAGGGAACAACCAACAAACAAGAAACTGTGAGGTAAAAAACACACAGGGTTTTTAGCACAGTGGAAGACTGAAAACACACAGAGTTTCCATGCAGACCAAAAGATAAGCGCACTGAAGCCGGAAGGCATAGGTTGAAAATGATGAGGGTTTTTGGCAAAAGATCGAAAACATCATGGATTTTTTAAAACACTGTGGGTTTTTGACATTGTGGCAAATTTTGAAAATTTCTTGTAGACCTTGAAACTTGAATAACTTTCTGGGTTATGTGATTTAGGAAATGCAATTTGGACTAGAGCTTAGTGACAACATAAACTACCAGGGGCAGGACACTTCAAGAAAACTTGCAAGGAAAGAGGACATTTTCATAGGATTTTGCACTGACAGAAAAATGGCCTAACAGCGGCTCTAGCTGGGGATGCATGTCTCTTGCAGGCATGGCAAGAATTTAGAATCACTAGGAGAGTAGACCAACCACTGGACAAAAATAGGGAACTCAAAAAATGTAGGGAATAGAAAAGAAAAAGCACACAACAGGAAAGGGAGAGATATTTATAGCGTGTACATTTTTTACAGAAACCTATAGCAACAAACACGAATTAATTCCTACCTCTGTCAAAAATACAATTTTCATTTCTTCCTTCATGAGGCACACCAGACATTTTGTTTTCATTTGTCTCCATAGGCTTGTTAACATGTTCAATTAGAAAATCAAGAAGAATAAAGTAATTATCTTCATAATGCATGTAAAAAATATTTGCACTCTCTTCTCCTTGCTCACTATGAAGATACAATTCAGCATGCCAATGATCAGCACCACTATACTGAAATTGATTTTCATCTACTAACTCATGCATGCTATGAATTGGAAACACAAAGAACTCATACTCTACTTGCTGAAAAACCTCATCTAGATCCTGTCTTTGCATTTCCATAGGTGTAACCAGCTGGACCTCAAATGAAAAGTCAGATTTATACCCACAGCTAGAAAATGGGCATCCCGATTCAACTGGATCTGAGACCTCCACATGTTCTTCAAACAAAGGATTGATAACTCCATGAAATGCACCATGCTGAACATCATGACAGAAAATGGGCTGACAGTCAAATTCTTCATCATATAAAGCATTAGAAAACACTTTAAAATCAGTACCCATCTGAACCTCATGGAGACTCATAGCACATGAAGCAAAATTAGAACCATATGAAGACTCACTGATATCACATTCAACCACCACTTCCTTGTCTTCATACTCCTCACTGAAGGAGTGTTCACTTCCACCATTACTCTCTTCCTCCCATGCCTCATTTGATTCACATGAGGACACATCAGCATCACTACCTTCATCATTGTCACCTGAATAGCCACTAAAATCATATTCAGACATTTTTGAATAAATGGAGGATCCTGCACACCTTGACCCTGATTCCTGCTCACTGCCACAATCTGAATACTCCTCTGACAAAGACTCATCAGAAGAAGCACCCTCAACACTAGAAATGGATTGCTCTGGAATACAACATTCATTCCCGTTTTGCTGACGGTCTCTTTGCAACCTTTTCCATTCATCATCATCAGAAAACTCCTCCAAGAACAACCACTTAAACTCAGTCAAAGAAGAAATGCATTTTGGGGGCAGATTTAGATACCAATTAGATACAACTCCCTTGAGGGATCTCCCAAAAAACATCATGCTAACATCCTCATCCAAAATCTGATATTCTATAATGAATCTATAGAATGCTAAGACATGTTTGACTGCTGAATCAAACTTACAATCAAAGGCAGGAATCAAACCCAAAAGCTCACTAGGGAAAGAATGAGGGGACTCTAGAAGAACATAATCCAAAGGCCTATCCAACCTGAGAAAACCCAGCCGCCTAGACTGACTTCTCCCCTGATTATTCATTTGATTTGAAACAAGATGAGAGAAACTCATCTTATTTCAGTCTTCCCTTTATACTTGCACTAAATACTTGATAGGGAAACATTGTAATCATAAATACCTAGAAGTTTTCTAGCAGGAAACTTTGTTGACTAGAAGGCAGGGTAGATTTTGAGCTCACCATGGAACTCCATTAGACTTTGCAATGTAGAGTTGCTCCCAACCAATACAAAACTCCAAGTAACTCACTGTTTATTAGAAGGAACACTGATCAAATAGAGACAAATCAGAGCCGCCACTCACAACTAGGTGAGAAAATTTTACAAATGCTAATTTTGTATATCTGACTCTTTCCAATGGCCACCAAAGATTATGATTTCCTTAACAAGACTTGTTGTTTCTCCTCACTAGAGTCACCATCTTGTTGGTGTCTGAAAACTCTTATGCAAAAATGGCTACCAATATGCCTTGAGACTAATGTTAGGACTGGATAAATCCAAATGTGAAAGCTCTGCAAGGCAACTGGACCAACTATAGGGTCTTAATATGCCCTCTTCTACTTCTGGCTCTACAAAACCAAGGTGGGTGCACCTAATCCAGATAAAATTCAAACTCACTATACACCTTATACTTCTAGATTCATAAAGTAGATCATAGTAAAGGATTGCTAAATGCTAACCAGGCATTCATTGAATCAACTCTACTATGCAGGGTAAAATGGTCTTGTGAAGGGTATTACTGGTGATGGTATTGATATAAAGAGATGTAGGAAATAGCCAAAAACCCATCAATCATTGGACTCCACTGAATATACTAACCCTTGATCAATGCCATTATCCATTGGGCAGACCTCACATACAAATAATGAGAGCATGAACCAACTGTTGTCAAAGACTCACAACCATAAATATAAATATTCCAGCCCATCCACTACTTATAAGATCCTTTTGTAGACAACCAAGATTGAATCTATGTCCCCTCTAAAATATATTTCACCTGATCCTAGACTAAGAACTAAAGACAAGAACATATGCAAAGGGAAAACTATGCAATGGATCAGAAAATCCAAGATTCACAGGAATGACACCAAGGAGAGACTTGGAAGCATGAAAAAATGACATTAAGTATAATGAGTCATGTACATGATCAAAGTAAGACAGAGATCAAACCACTTCAATAACTTGCAAAAGACTTCCAGGAATTTTATTTAGCTTACATGCAATGTGACAGAGCCTTCTATTTCCCACTGGAACCAAACAGAATGGAACACTGAACAAGTCAAAAATTTGACCCTTTATACCTCTAGCTACCATGGGAACCCAAAATGGGTTGCAACAAGCTACATATAGCTAGGGCATAGCCTTCACCAACTAGGTCAAGAAATGGCCAAAAAACCATAAATTTTGGGTACCCCCTGCAGCTGCAAATCCAAATTTGAAAATAAATGGTTACCATGCATTCGTGGGCCTGTGCTCTTTAACCATTTTCCCTCAGTTGCACAATTGCACAGTCACAACTCTCACTGCCATAGGAATTTGGGCTCCAATTTATGCTTGATCGCATGATCACATAACCTAGAAACAGGTTATACAAACATGTGACACACCATTTCCCCCTGCCTTGCCGCAACCGCCATTACCGAGAAACTAACAGTGCACCGACAATCAAACTAAGATCAACATTAAGTCCCCACCGTAGATCCTCCTATCTTCCCAGGCTCATGGCCTTAACTCATCCAGGCACCTTGGGTTACTTTCAGCGAACACATGACGAAGGAAAATCCCAGTCATAGAATGAAAGTCTAAACCCCAGTTAGATTCAGTGAACAGATGACTACACGTGCCAAAATAACACCTTAAGTCATTTGGCGAATTGGTGACTGAAGACATTTTTCCAGTTCACAGAAATAATAGCACTGCCACTAAAACATCATGCGAACTGGCGACAAGAAGAAGACTTTGTCAGGCCACCAAATATTTATCCACACCGCCAAAAACACCAAGAAAAATAATCGGGTCCACGTTCAAATCTATCAACCTACCAACATGAACCAACTAGATACTACCATGACACCATCTGCTAACGAGACCACCAAACAACCACAAATGGGCCCCAGCACATGTGGCACCCTATCACATGATTGCATAGCCCAGAGATGGGCTATGCGAACATGCGACCACCCGCAGACTGCTACCTTGTCGTGACCGCATGAAGACAATAGAAAATGTCAGTCGCATGATTGCATAGCCTAGCAAAAGGCTATGCGAACATGTGACTAATTGCCAACAAACTGCCACATGTCATGCCACCAAACTACAACCAGCACCACTCTGCCGGTGGGCCCTAGGGACACGTGGCAAGTAGTCACATGATCGCATAGCCAAAAACTAGGCTATGTGACCATGCGACAGCCAATCATAGGCTGCCACATGTCCACCTCTGGGACCTCAGAACATCAACCACCAATCTACGAAGAGCCGAAACCCATGCAGATAGATGGCAAGCAATCACATGATTGCATGTCAGAAAAGTTTGACATGCGGCCATGCGACAGCCAATAAGGACATGCCATCTATCACCCCTCTGACACCGGGCCCACTTCACCAAAGAGACACCTGGAACAAGAAAAATCAATAGTAGGCGCATGATCACATGGGGTGAGAATATTCCATGCAATCACATGCCGACCGTTGATCTCCTCCCTCTGCCGCTTGAAGAATCTAGCCCCACATTGTCACACTTGTGCAGTTAGGGAACAACCAACAAACAAGAAAATGCAAGGTCGAAAACACACAGGGTTTTTGACATAGTGGAAGACCGAAAACACATAGAGTTTCCATGCAGACCAAAAGATAAGCGCACCGAAGCCAGAAGGCATAGGTTGAAAACAATGAGGGTTTTTGGCAAAAGATCAAAAACATCATGGATTTTTGAAAACACTGTGGGTTTTCGACACTATGGCAAATTTTGAAAATTTCTTGCAAACCTTGAAACTCGAATAACTTTCTGGGTTATGTGATTCAGGAAATGCGAGTTGGACTGGAGCTTGGTGACAACATAAACTACCAAGGGCAGGACACTTCAAGCAAACTTGCAAGGAAAGTGGACATTTTCATAGGATTTTGCACTGACAAAAAAATGGCCTAACAAGATCCAAAAAGCCAATTCACGTCATAAATTTCAATCCACACTATCTTGGCATCATTGTGAGTAAGATGAATTGTATTGTTTTCACCTTGGAAAAATAGACCAAACTGATGATGAGGGAAACATTGGGGAAGTGTCCTGTAAGACCACTCAAGTCAAATCTTGGATTTAGGCTCTCTAAAAGTTCACCTTTAGTAAGTCCATCAACAAATTTATTTTTAAAATAGAATGCCTCCAATATTTGGGGCTGAGACCATTCTTCTTGAGTTGGGGAGAAATCAAAAGAGAAAGCCTCATATTCTATCTCCTTATCAAATGTGCAAACTCCAAATTTTGACTCATCAATTAGAATATCATGATCAACTCTAGACCTAATGAAGCAAGTACTTGGATCTTTATGCTTAGAAACAAAAGTTATTAAAATTAAATCATTGTTTACCTCAACCATACTCTTATGGTTTTCATTATGTACTTCTGTGTTAGCTGCCTCAATTAGCCATGAATGATTTTTTGAGGGAACTTCTAGCTGGTTGTTATGCTTTCAATTAATTTCCACTTCCTTGCTTTGCTGGTGTATGATCATGCTGGTAGAGATTTCAAGACAACCTTCTTCCTTCTCTTTTCCATCATATAGAAGATCATAGGGTACAAAGAGGGGATTATTTTTAATTTTAAAATCTTCAATGTATTCAGTAGGTAAGTACAAGGCGTTCATGTTTCTCCAAGAAATCTCATCACCATTATTCCTTAATTGACTCTCTATTGCTGCAATGTCAACTATATTGTTTCCTATAGAAGGAAAATAAGATCCCAAAACTACCTCTTGCATGTCACAAGCTGAACTATCCTCATGGTATATAGCTCAGGGCAATGATTTTTGGACATTACTTTCAAGAATCATAGGATCAAACTTAACAAGAAAAACCTCATCTTTTTGGGTGTGATTAAAATCTTTATCAAATAAAGATTGACAATCTGAGGTGTTCACCTCTTTACTAACATTTACTAGAAACTTTTCTTGAACCTGTGGCTCTTTTTGTTTAGCTTGTTTCTGATTTTCCTTTTGTTGCTGGCCGAAAATCCAAGGCACTGATGATTTTTCCATTTGTGATGAAAAATATTGATCTTCAGGGACCAAGAGATTGGAGAGCAAGGGTTCTTTAATCTCATATTTTTCTTTTGATATCTTTGTAGTATCAAGAATTCATTGATCAAAATTATTTAGATTATTATATCTTTGATACACACATTCCAACAGTATGGCAG
Organism: Chamaecyparis obtusa; assembly: GCA_027943335.1. Classification (NCBI taxonomy): domain Eukaryota; kingdom Viridiplantae; phylum Streptophyta; class Pinopsida; order Cupressales; family Cupressaceae; genus Chamaecyparis; species Chamaecyparis obtusa. Next base: position 1,002,904 of record BSBK01000662.1, read on the forward strand.
ATCAATGATCCTCGGAAGGATTTAGTTTTTTCTCTTCAACCTCACATATGCTCCCTTTGAAGGCATTCCATAAGTACTAGAGCATCAGATCTTTCTTGGAATTTATCTCATCAGCAGTACGTTTCTTTTGAGGATGTTCCCTTGAGTTGATTTCGTGTTCACTCATAACTGAGTAGTTGTAAGAGATATAACTCAATGAAATCATCAAAGCTTCTTCCTCTATAACCTCCAGTTCTTTTTTGAGCTACTACACCTTTCTCTTGCATGCCTCCAAATCTTTGAGCTTATGAAATCTATGAAACAAACTCATCCACAACAAGGTAGAGGTGTGTTCATCTTCAAGGCTTATCTTTAACTTCACAGCCTTCGAAATACTTTGTTTATAGTGTTCCCAAAAATTTTGTAGAACCTTATCATTCATTTGAAGAATCTTTGGGATAGTGGGGCCTAGTCTTTTTCCCATTCTTACAACTCTTTTGGATTTGCATCAAGAATCAGTAGAGTCATGACTTTATCAGAGTCACCAATCTTCTGCACATGGAGATATATATATATAAAACTGAGGAAATAATTATTCAATACTGGTCTTCATTTTTGGTCCCTAGCAGAGTCACCAAAAATATGTTAGTGAATAGATTTTTCCCTTTTGAAAATGTTTACAACTTAACTCAAAATCCCCCCAAAAAAGGCACAATCTCTGACTAATAGTTGGATGAGTTATCATGAGGTGATAACCCTCCTTTGAATTTAGAGGTACATCTCCCTCCTAGAAAGATATTCAGTGAATTAAATGTAAAGTATGTCCTTAATCCAAAGACACAAAGGTTGTTGACATTCAATCATCACTATGAAATGAATGTGATTACAATAGAAAAGATTCAGAGAAAATAAATAGATGGCCAACTGATCACCTATTCAGTCTTCCCAATCATAGAGAAATCAAGGAGAGGTTAAATATTTTAATTAATAAGCATAAGTACACCAAAAACCAATTGATTCATGATATATTCATATGCTTGATTTGATGATGCAGAAAAGTACTCAAAAATATGATTGAAGTGACCAATTGATCAATTTCAATTGAAGAAGATAATAATTAGATGCACAGATCTGATGTACCAATTTCTCCTCATTTCTAAATACAAAGCAAAAACAACCTAGATATCACTTTACTTCTACAACTTCATTAAAGCTGCTTAGAAAATAAAATATACTCCCCCTTCCCTGTTACAAATATAATCGCTAAAATAATCTACCCTCCCTCCTATAGCCGACTAACCACCAAAAAACAAACAAATCCCTTGACTCCTTTTTCTTTTGAATATTTAACTCCATTCCTCCCGAAAACTTACTTTTTAGTTATGCTTATCAATTTTAATAACTGATTCCTGTATGACTTTTATTTCTAATATTAACATCTTGGAAACCCTTTTTCACCTCCAATCTCCCTTCTGAATCTTTGAATATACGTCTCTCAAACTATTTCCTGATGAATTATTAGGATCACATCATAAGAATAATGTATCGTGATGTTTAGGAAAGTATTTTCATGATAGGTGGCTGCCACATGTCATTCTTCTCTCATTCCTCTATCTTTTGCAACATATTTTCTATTAATGGTTTGATCATTGGGATCAATATATGTTGTTTGGATATAACTTGGTACAAGGTATACACTATTCAATAGAAATTTGAATTCTTAATGGAGAAATCAACTGAGACCAATAGTCTACTCATATTGCCTGGAATATCTGTAGAACAACTAAGTCTATATCTTCATACTATTACCTATGGTATCAATGATCATAATCCAATTCTGTCATTGGACTTCAAATATTCACAACACCATATGAAAAACACACTTTTTCTTTTGTCAAAATAATATCCTTTAAGTACATGAAGTTTGAATTAGGACCAGGTTATGCATGTCACAAGTGTTCTTTTACACATCAAACATCTAAATTAGTGGCTATATTGATCTTACATCAATATTATCTTCTAATCGGCCTTGTCCCACAAGTTTAGTGATATTTTTTTTATCTTTATATGCATGGCTTTGCTATTCTTGGGTGAAACTAAAACTTGCCACTCACAAGAATTAGCTACACTTCTAACTTGTAGTCAAGTTTCTCTCCTAAACAAAGAATGGGATTCAAATTTTTGTTTTATAATGATTGTCATCTTGGGTCATCATTTTGAGTAGAAAATTATGACTATGCTTTCAAAGTATTGATTACATTTATTAAAGGAAAGCTTCCAATGGATTTTCCTAATATAGGTGTTGAAACTGGACCTGGCATTTTGTCAAACAGTTGGTGTGCATCTCCATGCTAGCTCAACTACACATTTGTTGTGCTTTATAATTTTCAACAACTGACTGTGTCCCTTACAATGGATGCGCACAACCTTCCCATAGAAAATGGCTAAATTCGCACATTGACTCCATAGTCACCAATGTACATGACAATGATGATCAGATAGACAGGATTCAAGAGACTGGCCTGAGATCATAGGATCACTACTACAATCATTTTGACATTTTTCTCTTAATCAATGAGACTTTGTCAAACATGTCATTGTTAGTCTCCATGTCTCACCATCATGTGTATTATTCTCTATTTGAGCTTCATCATGAATCTTGGTACATGAGATTATGCTATCAGGTCGAATAGAGCATGGCTTCAATCTTTTTGAATAGGTTTAGTTATTTTCTCATATATAGAGGATAATAAAAAATTTACACCGTGTACATTTTACATGTGTCTAAATAGTGCACATGTGTTGCTTATGCTTTCATGTTGACAGTTGTGATCCCATTGCTTCTTTAAGTCTTTTCAACTAGCATATTTGATATCCTCCTATTGAAGTCCTCATTCTTGATATCGGGTCACCCATCATGACAATATGGAAAGACCAAGTTTGGTAAAGGACATGATTGCAATCCTCCATATTCTCAAATTATTTGGCACCTTCAATGCTTTGTGAGGAGGCCTTGGTTGAGAACTTGAGAGACAAGGGGCATATGAAAATTTGGCACATGATCATTGGGCTATGCCTTCTTTTTCTGTATCCTACAAACAGGACAATTACCATAGGTATCCAATGATTGACTATCTCTAGACTTGCTCATTCAAACTTTGATCTGGACTTTCTGCACTAATAAATTATTCTCTAAACTTTGAATCTACATATTGAACCACTGCTTTGGGGTATTTGAACCTACATGCTAGCATCTTGAACTTTTAACTTTTAACTTTGAGGTTCAAAGTTCAAGTTCACCACAATCTCAGAACACCGTCTCTTCAAAACTTCAGCCTTACAAAAACATCATTAGCACTAAAACCCACAAAAAAATGAAATAATTTAAGAAAACCTTTAATGTGATAGACTTTCAAAAGTTTAAAAATTAGGTGCTAAAAGTAGGCTAATAGAGTTTAAGGCTCTCCATTTTTATATGAAGTATCTAGCATATGGACTATGTCGAGTTTTGGGGGTGGATGGAGATGAAGAAAGACTGCTAGCTAATCTATTAATGATGATTCTAGATATTCAAAACTCACATGCCAACACAGATTATGATTACATTCAATATGTAATTGATAGAATGCATGAGGGTTTTGTAAGCATCAAAGAGGGTAAGAAGCTAATCAAATTCATGCACTACTCTTTGTTGATGCATATGACCCTATACTATAATGTTGATCATATGGATGTACACATGTTGAGACCCAGAACAATGAAGGAGGGACAACCAAATGTAGTGGAACTAAGGTTAAGAGCGTGGAATTACACCTCCAATTAGAATTAATTTTATGGTTTCTAGAATTGGATAGTCCATCCAATCCTAAACTTTATAGGGACAAATATCACAAGCCTTTCAGTTATAATTCTTAGGCTTCTTAGGCCTAAACAATTTTTTAACAATTGGAAAATGGGCCATAACTCAGGTGATTTCTATCTAGGTTAGACCTACACATTGATTAAAGTCTATGGTTTCCCATAACCCCCTCACATACTTCCAAAATATGTGCCACCATGGGGTGCCCTACTAGAATTCATTTGGAAATTGATATGGACTACTAAAGAGCATTTGGCTTTGCATAGGAAGGGAACTTTTACTCCTCAACAATTTAAATTGCAAGGTTTTCTAATTGGAAAAAGAGCATTTCCACAACTCAGCATGTGGTTGAATCATTTCAAGATAGCCTCTGCCATATACAGGAATGTATATTCAGAGGACTTCATAAAAGATGCAAAGAATTTCCTCATCCCCCACATTGGTGCTATTAAGGACCATGAGGGATGTGATGATGAAGATGTAATAAAAAATATGTTGGATGAAGATGATATTGGGAGGAAGATCACCAAGTTCTATGACCTTTTGAACTTGGAAGCTCAAATTAAGAAGGCTAGAATTGTCTTTGGAGGGTTTTTCCTACACCTCCCTTACTTGACTAGAATTCACAAAATGATAGGGATGTATGAAACCCTATCCAACCAATTGGAAGCCCACCATGAAGAGAAGCAAGAGGTAAAAAAGGATTACTCCTCTTTAGAGTATGAAGAAGGCAGTGAGGGCTCTTATGAAGAGGAAAACCCTTACAAAGTAAATGTGCCTCCTATCATTATCTAGACCAAGATGTTTCTAGTGTAGAAGGTGCACTTGAGCCTCCTTAGAAGATGTAGAGACTTGAGGAAGGGGGACCCTCAAAAGGGAAGAAACAAAAGAGAGAGACTAACAGGGTTGTAGCCCTAGTGCTAGGTGATAGATCCTATAATCACCATATGAGAAAGAACATTAGATAAGGAAAGGTAGAAACACAAGAAGAGGTTGAATTGGCCCTCCTACTATGCAAAGATAAATGAAAAACATATCAAGAAGAACTACTCAGCGATGATTAGTTCATCAAAAGTGAAGAATTCAAGAGTTTCTTGATATCAATGAAATAATGAGAGGTGGCCAATTAATTGACTTAAGGAACTGATCTAGATGATGATGCATTGAAGGTCCTAGATGCATATGATCCTAAATCAGAAACTATTTCTATTGATGAAGCTAGGAAATTAGTTACATCTAGTGGAATGCTATTGGTGCCAGGATGGGACTTAACCTCAACATTCATCATAGACCAAATAAGGAAACTAGTAGAGGATAGTTTGTCATATGAGGCCTAGATAGGAGAAATGATAATAGGGTGTGGTTATGACCCTAAGTCTCAGGCCTTGAGAATGCGGTCTCTTTCTCCCAGGACTCAAAAACCCTCCCTGGTAAGCATTGAAGAAAAAATGGATGGTAACAAGATCATCTGGACAGTCTAAAACATCAGTGATCTAGAAGTGTCAAAAGAAATGACTCATTTTGCCCACCTAAGTGAGGCAAAGACTACTTAATTGTCCATGTTGGAAATTTGGCTGAGTTAGATATCTAGTTGTTGTCATTATGGAAACATATAGTTTGTATGAAGACTACATATGATAGGAAGCAGTTATGATAGAGCCCTGAATAAAATTGTTTAAGTGTAAGCAATATTTTCCCAGTTTAACCAGAGATAGTTTTGGTTGGTGATGTCGATATAGGTAAGTTCAATGCTTGTGTACTTGAACATGGATACTTTGATGTATATTTGAGACTCACCTCAGAGCACAAGTCTATATGACATGTATGAAAGAAGTTATTGCAGTATTACCGAAGACAGAGTTGAAGCCGACAAGATAAAGAAGATAGAATGAGTAAATAGTTAAGGGATTTTTTTTTTTATCAAAATAATAACTTAATCATATAAAGGGATGAAATCATAGATGTTAACCCTTAGGCAACACAAGTTAATATGTATTTTGTAAAGTGCTTTATGTTTTGTAAAGCTAACTATAAAAGTTATTAATCTTAATAACTTGTATAAATGTAAGACATATGTAATGCGAAGATAGAAGTGTGACATATACTTGTGAAATATATTGATGCAAAGTTGTAAATTGTAAAAGTCAAGCAAGCAGATTTTGTATATGCAAGCGAAGAGCAAGATCAGAATAGAAAAGCTATTTGGTAGTAGTGAAAGGTTATATAACTTATCCTTTTTGTAATTAGAAATAATTGTATATTACATGTTTGGGTAGTGAGCTCATCTTGTAATCATTCTATGTGTTCTACCAACTCTTAGTAGGGTTGAGGCTTCTAACAAGGCCTAGAGTCCCTTAATCAGGATTGAGACACTATATGTATGTAATAGGCTCCTAATAGGGTCAACATCCTTAACAAGATACTTTTGATTAGAGGATCATTGTGGGTTTCATCTCCACCAGGGTTTTCCCTTGGCCAAGGTTTGCTCGAGAATAAATAATGTGTTATGAGTTCATTTTCTTTATTGCTGTGCATGATTTTTAGTTTACTTTGTTTTGCAAGCATCAAGTTAATCTGTTATATCCATAATTGGGCAAAAGTAAAAGTTTGTAGAAGACTGCCCCCCCTTTCAATATTCCCTATTTCCAATAATTTGTATTAGAGATTTGTTACTCAAAAAAGAATCATTCAGATAAAGCCTAGCAACTTGAGTAAGATCTCTATGGATATGGATCAACTAAAAAAGAATCTTGAAGAAGCTCTTGAAGAGATTGATATGCTTACTAAAGAAAGAGATACTCTAAAAGGAAAATATGATGATGCAAAGAACCTCATTGAGAAGTTGAAAAATAAGCTGGAAGAACTAAAATTAGAGAAGGAATCTATAATTCAAATTGAAGATTGTGATGAAAATATGGAAAAAGAAAATGAGATCCTTAAACATGCATTAAAGATAGCAAATTTGAAGTTAAGTTTGAAAGATGGGAACATCAAGAATGAATCAAATCTGAAATCTGAGAATGAATATCTAAAATCTAAACTCTGTAAAGTGACATCTGAACTTGAGAAAACCAAATTATAGTATGCTGAACTTGAAAAGTACAATACAATTGTGAAAGGAGAACTGACTCAATCTAAGCAACATCTTGAGAGACTATATTCCACCAGTGAGAAGATTGATGAACAAATGTCCTATCAAAAGCCATTCTATGATAAAAATGGTCTTGGATTTAACTCATCTAAGGTAAGTGAAGAAAGCAAGGAACTAGATCTGAAAGTTTCAGAAAATAAAGATGAAAATAAATCTGATGAAGCTAACAAATCTGAGGATATACCTAATCCACCTAAAGAAGAAGAACCACCTAAAGAAGAAGAACCACCTAAAGACAAGCATAGAGAATTTAAAGGTAGATGTTTTGTATGCAATACTTTTGGTCTTATGAAGAAATATTGCACAAGTAAGCAATTCAAACCTCTTAATGGTTATTGTTATAATTGTCATGGTTTTGGACATAGAGCTATTGAATGTATGAATCCTATATCTATTGATAATAGTAGTAGTATAATGTTTAGAGATACTAACTATGCAGATAAGAGACCTATTGAAGATATGAATAGAATTAATTGAGTTGTTTGTTATAGATGCAACAAGGTTTGACACATTGCGAGGAATTGCAAATCACAAATCAATCAGACAGGACTGACATATGGAAATAATGGAGTAGTTTGTCAGATATGCAACAAATTTGGTCATACAAAAAGATTTTGCAGGATGAAAAACATGAGAAATCCCAACAACAAGAACTACACAATAAGAAATGAGAATGCAAACAATAGTCAAAAAGGATGCTTTAGTAATTCAGAATAAGTGAAGTTTGTTAAGACTATAGATCAAGGAGACACATTCAACTTAGAAGGTAATTAGACAGGTGAAGTATCTGATAGTAAGTGTGAATCTCTTCCCAACCCATTTCAAAGTACTTAATTCATAAAGAACTCATTAAAGTAGGAATTTAGGATAGTGTATATATTATTATAGGATGAATTGAGTCTTGCGTAGTTAATTTAAGGTAGTATGTGATGTAATGATACTATGGTTAAGAGTGCATGAGCTAATATGAATATATGCAAGTTTGCAAGAAGTTTGAAATTTTGCAGGAAAGAAGGAACACCTTTTTGGAAAGAAGTGGTAAAAGAATAGAATGCAATGTCAGAATCTTGTAAGATTAAAAGGTTAAAATCTTTTGATCGATATTGTTTGATCATTAAAGAGACTACAAGTGATAAGGAGATCATTACACTAGCAATTGAAAGTAGTTTGCAAGATTTGGTGAAAGAACTTCATGCCAAATCTATGTAAAGCCATAAATCACAAAATTGAGGTATTTTACTGAGAAAATCTATCAATCAGTTAGAGCATTTGTAGAAGATATGGATGTTTCATTTGTTCACAACATAAGAGATACAATTAGACCTAAGATCAAAAGGGAACCACTAGAACCCTTGGAAGAAGACCCTAGTCTAGCATTATCATCCGTACTAGATGGAGTTTTGCATTTAGAAAATGTTAAAGGTTGTTTGGGATGTAAACTTGAAACCCTTAGTGAAAGTGATTTTACTAAGGAATATGAGAAATTATACAATCAGGATATGTAATTGAAAGTAGAGTTTGAACATCTGAATGAAAATGAAATTGTGAAGTATTCACTACAATATGAATTCGATGATGATGAATGCACCAAAATCATTTTGAGCAGAATTCATAACGGGAAGTTTTGGTTAGATGACAGAGTAATTGATATGACAATAGACCTAATTTATGAAGTAACTAGTTTATCAAAATCTAGATTTATACCTTATAATGATAAGAATGTAAGGAAGACAATATTGGACAATACCAAGTCACCCTACAATGGTAGAGGAATAGTAATCAGTAAGATACAACAAGATGATGTTAGATATTTATGCAAGATCTTAACATCCAAGTTTTGTGTGAACTCTAGAGAAGTTTTGATATGCATTGATAAAGTTCAAGTGGATATGTGTGAAATTTTGAGAATTCAGTTATTTGAGAACCTTGAGAAGATAAAGAAAACTAAAAACTCTCAGTTTAGTTTCTCATCCTTGATTACATATATGTTTTTCCATTTGCTGAGAAGATTTCCATTCACTATTGGAGAAGATTGGAATGATAATAGGACCACTATGGACATAATCAAGAAGGTGTATCTGAGATAACCTATAGACAAGGTTAATGAGAGCGTAAACTTGGTAATCAAATCATTTTAGAAATTGATGAAGAAAAGATCAAGGATCCCACAGGCTATAGTTGAGAAGTACAAAGATGAAATATGCTTTATGGTTGACACTGATTTTATCTTTATTGAAGCAATTGAACCTAGAGTAGAATTCATAGATCCTCTTGGATATGAAATTTCAGAAGTTGAAGCAGAAGAGTATGTAAGTAGGTTGATTAAAAGTAAGTTGGATGTAAACAACACTAGATTTGGAACTTATGAGGATAAATTCAACTCCACAAAGTCTTAACAAGAAGAAAATTTTTCAAAGAAAAGAGTAAAAAACCCTATTAAGAAAGTTCTTAAAGATACAAGAATGTCAGAACAAGAATTTCTAATTGCAAAGTAGACTACAGCAGCAATAAGAAACATTGGACAAAAATAAGTTTTGTCTGTTCCACCCCTATCATCAGTTGCAGATTAGACTGGAAATATTCAGAATGTAATGAAAGTGGAGAAAGCTGAAAAGGAACAAGAAACAAGAAAATCTACAAGATCCTCCACCACTCCACCAAGTAAAAGGGAAAAGGAAATGGCTAGTGGACCTAGTAAGAGACATAAAATAATATTTGCCCCAATACAAAGGAAAGTATCAAAAATAAAAGATGATGAAGCTACTCAAGTCAAGATGAAGAAATGGAAACCAAAGATAGAGAAGGTAAATGATCAAATTATTAATGATGGAGACTTTTGTAAGATGAACAAATACTATGAGTTATACAATTTTTTAGAGAGATTGAACTTAGAAAATGCAATTGTCAGACAGCCAATAAGAAATTTAATAGTATTCAATGGAAAATACCTGATAAATTGTTTGAGAAATTAGTAAACAAAAAGAAGAGAGCAGTTGAAGAAGACAATAAGATTAGAGAAAATTTTGTGAGAAAGCTCTGGGATATTAGAGATGAAGACCACTTCAAGGAAATCATGAAAGATCTTAGCACTCACTTAAGAACTAAAAGGAGAACAATTCAGATAATCAGAGGAAATTATGAAGAAATTAACAAGGAAGCTAAACAAGCAATTATAAAGATAATGAATACATGTGTTAGTAAGAACTCAAGTGCAGCAGATCAAGCTTTGGAATCTGAGCAGTAGAAAAGTCCCTCTCCACCACCATCAATCAACATTGTAAATGAATCAATGAATGTGGAAGGAACACATATCACACTGGATAGTGATGACAATCTATTTAGCAACCTTGAAAACATTGTTGACAATTCAGCTTTGGAAGAACAGGACATGACAGTTGAGGAAGAAAGGAAGGAAACAAGGAAAGAAGAGGAAAACAAGTAGAGGTTCAGGTAAATATAGAAATTGAAGGATAGAAAGGAGCACAAGGTAAATCAAAAATTAGTCCTATCCCTGAGATTGAAATAGAGAAACCATAGTTAGAATCCATTTTTGCTAATATTGGAAAAGAAGTGGATGATGATGATCAAATGCAGTTGATTTCATCCCTAAACAAAATTATTCATAAAAAAAAGAAAGTGAAAAGCCTTGAAGGATCATTGTTGGAAGTGATAGAAAAGTTGCAGAGTGTTGTGACCAGTCAGATAATAGAGGCAGATCCACATATAAAATCTAAACAAGTTTTGAAGGCATTTGACAATGAATTCACTAACTTATTAGACATAGCTACAATAAAGGCTCAGGCAGCCTATGAGGCCAAAATTTTTCAAGATATAAGTCAGAATAATAGAAATGATATTAATAAGCTAGATGTGTGTATCAAGGACCTTAGAAGGAATTTGAACAGAGGGAAAGCCTTGTACATTCAATGTACAAAAAAAGAGAATCATGTATCAAAAGTGATTGAGAAGATAAGAGGAAAAGAGGCAGAAATTCAAATAGAGGTAAATCATTTATCCTGCCCAAATGCAAAGATATTAGATTTTGAGAAGAAAATTAGTAAATTGAATGATGAAATAAAAATTATTAATGATGAAAGATAAAGGAAATTGAGAAGATTCTATTTACTAAGAGAGCACATTTTAATTAATATAAGCATCATTGAAGGACAATTAGAAGAATGTCTTTCATCCAAGACATCTTATGAAAAGTTTAAATTTGCAAACCTTCATGCATGTGAGATTGCATCTTATGGTTTATGTGCACTACTTAGTGTTTCAGACATTGTGAAGAAGGCATGGGAGGAGATAGAGAGAATAATAGTAAATTTTGCAAATTGTGTTGCAAGCCTATCAGCTCTGCAATTTTGAATCAAAGGTAAACATTTTTTAGAACATAGTTTTGACACCCTTTTTTTGTCATTGTTGTCAAAGGGGGAGTGATAGAAGAAAATTGATATATTGATATGGAAGTATATTCCTAGGGAGAGTATACATGATATATAAGATATTTGGAGATATAAGGATAGTGAAGATATATTTTTGTTATGGCCACAATTTTGAAGTTTTGCATGACTTAGCCAATTTTCTCATATGTTACCACCAATGAAAAAAGGGGAGATTGTTGGAAATTTGGCTGAGTTAGATATCTAGTTGTTGTCATTATGGCAACATATAGTTTGTATGAAGACCGCATATGATAGGAAGCAGTTATGACAGAGCGCTTAACTAGAGACAGTTTTGGTTGGCAATGTCAATATAGGTAAGTTCAGTGCTTGTACACTTGAACATGGATACTTTGATGTATATTGAAGACTCATCTTAGATCACAAGTCTATACAACATGTACGGAAGAAGTTATTGCAATATTACCGAAGAAAGAGTTGAAGCTGACAGGTTAAAGAAAGAAGACATAATGAGTAAATAGTGAAGGGATTTTTTTTTTATCAAAATAATAACTTAATCATATAAAGGGATGATATCCTATATGTTAACCCTTGGGCAGTGCAAGTTAATATGTATTTTTTAAATTGCTTTATGTTTTGTAAAGATGACTGTAAAAGTTATTATACTTAATAACTTGTATAAATGTAAGACATATGTAATGTGAAGATAGAAGTGTGACATATACATGAAAAAGATATTGATGCAAAGTTGTAAATTGTAAAAGTCAAGAAAGTAGATTTTGTATATACAAGTGAAGAGAAAGATTAGAATAGGAAAGCTATTCGGCAGCAGTGAAATGTTATATACCTTATCATTTTTGTAATTAGAAATCATTGTACATTACATCTTTGGGAAGTGAGCTCATCTTGTAATCATTCTATGTGTTCTACCAACTCTTTGCAGGGTTGAGGCTTCTAACAAAGCCTAGAGTCCCTTAATTAGGACCGAGATACTATATGTATGTAATAGGCTCCTAACAGGGTTAACATCCTTAACAGGATACTTTGGATGAGCTGACCACTGTGGGTATTATCACCACTGGGGTTTTCACTTGGCCAGGGTTTCCTCGAGAACAAATAATGTGTTATGAGTTCATTTTCTTTATTGATATTCATGCTATTTAGTTTAATTTGTTTTACAGGCATCAAGTTAATCTATTATATCCATAATTGGGCAAAAGTAAAAGTTTGTAGAATACTGATTCACCCCCCCCCCTCTTAGTATTCCCTATTTCTAATAGTCCGATAGATATGGAAAACTATTTGATGAGGCCATTGTTTTAGAAAATGATAGGAAAAGGGATTAATGAAAATCAAGGCATTGAAGGATGAGCTTGACGAAATAAAGGTTAAGGATGAAGAGGCATCTAAAGCAACTCCTCCAGTCTTAGAAATTAAATCTGTAGTACTTCCAGTTGTAGAGGTATCTAATTAGGTAGCAGATAAATCAGAGAATGTCAAGTAGGATGTAGCCCTTAAGGCCATCTCTAATATCTTGCAACATAGATTTGAGGTGATCAAAGGAAAGATGCACTCAGTCCATAATTCATACACTATGTTGCAAAAGACCAGTGAAAGTGTAAAAGATGCCATGACTACCTTGGAGCCTTTGTTCAACATATGGTCTGGTAGGGGGGCCCTTTTTGAGAAACTTGAAATGCTGCAACTACATTGACCTGACATCCCAGAGTCATTTGCAGAAGTGGGAGAGAAAATAGAACTTATCGGTGCCATTGAGGCATTTTTTAAGGGTAAGGCTAATCAGGTAAAAGAAAAGATGGAGATGTTTGGCCCTGATTTTAGTAGAAATATGCCTCCAATTTACAAAGATGATGGAAACATCATGGATATTAAGGAGCAGAAATTAGGTGTAGATCAGTTTCTGACTAGGTAGGAGGCCTTCCCGAATGTTGATGGCTCCTTAGACATGGATAGGTTCAATGATATTTTGGATGACATTTTTAAAGTTGAGAATGAGTGCACCAAATTTGTCATTAATACTAAGGCCATTACTAATTCAGGATGGGATAAATAGGTAAATCTATTGGAGAGCTTAAAGGTGTACACCTAATCTAAGGAAGAGGTTGCAACATGGGACAAAAGTACCAAACCCAAGAAGAAGAAGCCAGCTGCCATTGATTTAGAGGGAATGGAAGAGGAGTGAACAACACATGGCACCTGATCCTTGAGCACAGGGAGGGTAACTATCATAAAGGGATTGATGTATGTTAGCTAGTAGGCAGTCATCATTCACATACCAACTTTTAGTAGTTACTTTGAATATCTATAGATGAAGGTGCCACCAGTGAAGATTCACTATGATTGGAAATAGATTTTTGGTTCTTTTTTTGTTTCAGTTCATGATGTAATGTATTTTTTATTTTAGTGCAAGTCACTATCTTAGCCATCCGAAGCTTGTTGCATCCTTTCCTTGAGAATTCCAAGATGGCTAGTATATTTATAGCAAGTTTTCTATTTTTGTAAGGGTGGTGAAACACATTTGTAAAGAGAGTTTTTGCATTAGTGCTTTTGGTTCTACGAATTACTATTTTGAATGTACTAGTACAAAAGAATTATCAGTGAAAATATAATGAAATTCCTTGCATATGTTTTGTTATCTTCATGTTCAAATCATGGATTCTTTATGTATTAAATTTGTAAGGAATATTTGATACATCATTTACAAGGTAGATAGTGGAGTTGATCTTAAGTTTCTTTCCAGGGAAGGGTAAATCTTAAGGGAGATTTCAAGGAATTCATAGTTTGTCCTGGAATCTGATTGTAATGCCCAAAATACTAGGACAAAACACACCAACAATTTTTTTTTAAAGAACACTAAACATGATAAAACATCACCTAGGTTACATACTAAGAACACATGGTACAAAACATGATGCTAAATGACTGATGCAAATCAACTCACTAGGGGAATCATGGCATGCGTTGGCATGCCAACATCCCTTGTTCATTAGACTACATCAGTCCATGAAATTCCCCATCTAGGTTTGATTTAGACTATTGTAATGATAAATCTCAATTCAATTCCAATTGAAGTAAGCATGATAAGTCACCCTATCCAAACGCTAAGGATAAGTGAACTAGCATCAATTGATTTTCATTGAAAATTGATAAATTAAAATAATGTAATAAAAGTATATTAATGTTCATAAAACAATAATAATGATTCCACTAAGGGATTTATAATAACAAATATCATAATCACCATTCAATTTATTAAAGTGCTAAAATTAGGGCAATAATTTTCACCTAGGTCTCTCTAAGGGATTTTTAATAAATAAACTAAATTTCCCCAATAATCCAATTATTTAATGAAGATAATAAGGTCAATAAAATAAAAATAATTAATTAATATTCCCCAAAAATTTTAAAAGGTAATGAATATATATCCAAACTTAGTCCACTAAACTCAATTCAATATTAAAATAATATAAAGATTTAATAAACAAGATTTACAACATTATTATCTTCAATAACATTAATATAGTTTCTTTTAAAAATTATACTTATTTCAAAGTGAGACCCACTTGATAAATAAAATCTATCATAACAATTTTCAAAATTACAATCCTCTAAAAAGAATATAAAATAAACAACATTAAATTTATTTAAAATTAAAAGTGACAATCTAAAATCACTTAACTAAATAAACTAAAATAAGTCTAAAGTGAGATATAAAATAAAGTGCCACTTTAATCTAAAAATAAATAAATAAAAGAATTAAAGAAATTATGAAAATCCAAAAGTGGGCAACCCTACCCTTAATTCGGAATTAGGGTTAGGCCCCATTTTAAAAGACTGACAAAACCCTAATATGCCATTTTGTGTGTGTAGGGAAGGGCTAGAGGCATGGGGTATGGTCAAAGAAGGTTTCTACAGTTCACACATGTGTACATGCGTGTATATATATACCTAGGGTGTGTATATACATACCTAGGGTATGTATACACACATATACTCTTCTGTGTTTATATATCATAACAAATTGTAGAGGGGTTTGCTCACACCCCAAATGGGTCAAACTTGGTTTCATCAGGTACTCACACAAGTCTATAGTGTGGTGAAATTTACTAGTTGTACCTAGTGTAGACACCTAAAAATCCTTTAGAAAATAAAGTATTTTTTATTTTCTGAAAAATCCCCGATGACATCATCATTTGTTAATTAATTAATTATTTAATTAATTAATTTATTTTTATGTCATTAAATCCTTTTATCTTAACTAAAAATATTTAATTAAGGAATCCCTCCCAAAAATATTTAAATCTTATTTAAACATTATTCCCCTATTTATTAATTATTTAATTAATAAATTGACCAAAAATCTCAAAATAAATTATTTATTTATTTTTTGCCCAAAACTTGGCCAATTTTCTTAAAACCACTAACCTCTTCCAGAATATTCTAATCCTCCTTTAATTTTGAATAAAGGCTAATCCCATCATTTCCTAATCCTAATCCCAACTCAAAATATTTAATTAAGATTAAATATTTATTCCTCATATTATTAAATTCACTTTTAATAAATATTCTCAAACCTAAACCATGGAAATAAATAAATCCTTATCTATTTCCTAAAAGCCATGTTTATCCTAAGGAAATTCTAGACTCTTCTAGAAAGTCCTAATCCTAATCCTAATCCTAACCCCCGCCCCCCTAACCTTGTCACATTCCCTAACCAAGGTTAGCCCATTCCTATGGTTAACCCAAAGTCAACAAACTTCTAGAAACTTCTCTTACATGCATTAAGTGCATTTAAGGCCTCCTTATCCCTCTTACATGCATTTATCATGCATTTAAGAAGCCCCTCACCCCTTTCTTACACCCTTTGACCTTAGGCACATTTCCCAAATTGTGCACATTCCTCCCATCTTTCAACCCAATGCCCTTGTGACACTTGTCATAAGGAGGTGGCCCTAAACTAGCACAATCCATGTGCTCCCCTTTGAATGAATCTTGGCCTCTCTTAAGGATTTTAATCTTGGCCACTCATTCCTCCTTCCCAAATCCTATAAATGCTCCTCCTTTCAAGAGCAAATTCATTAGCTTAGCTTTTATTCTCATGCATTGTTATCATGCCCTTTTATTTCTAGCTTTAGTATAATCAATCCTAATTTAGCTTACTTTCAAGCATTTTAGCTCATCTTAATATAGCCTTAATGGATTAATCTAGTTTCTTCCATTGTTTTGCATAAGCATAGCATCATATCACATCTCTATTTGGTCTAAAATCAATCTTAGCATAAACATCATGTAGCTTAATCTTCATTTCAGCATCATTTGATCCTTGAGGCCTTAGGGGCAAATCAAGTGTTCTATACCTATTTTGTGTCATTTATGGGGTTTTTATGGATCTCAATCCATCCTAAAATGCATAAGGAACATGCTCCAAGTGCTTAGAGAGCACACCCACATCCCCTTAAGCAAGAGCAAATCAAACAGTGCTTGGGTGCACTTGTTTTAGCTCAATCTGAGGTGGCTTAGTTTAAAGTTTTACTTATTTTTGATTGATTTCATGCTAGGTTAAAATCTAAATCTTTGTTTGGTTTGAAGTCTTTCAAAGTAGGTATCTTCAAAAGCCTTGTCCACATTCTGGCATGCCAGATGGGACCCAAACCCACAATCACTTGATTATATCATACTTTGTATTCTCATATTTGTAGGAAACAGATGAAATGTCGCCTACACAAAGTTCAGTCACACTTACACGCAATACAGTCATGCCTACAAATAGTTTGATCACGCTTACGAGGTCTGTATCGATGCCTATGTTCTAAAGATTTCCATGCTCGATAACTTCCATTCTGTCTAATCTTCTTTTCTGTCGCGTGCAACGAAAATAATCACGCCTATAAAATAAACCTTCACGCGTCTGCATATAGAAGTCTCATGTGTAATCATTCCATTATCACCTATCGGCATTTTTGTTATCACCTGTAAAAATTTCTTTGTCACCCACGCCTGTTCAAATGTCGCTTGGAAATATTGCACTATCGCGTATGGATTTTAAAGTGTCGCCTAGGCATTTTCATTTCGCTATCGCCTAGGGAGTTTTTAAGTGTCGCCGCACATTCTCATTTCGCTGTCTGCCTTTTGACAATTTTTTTATCACCTACCGGCATTTCCCATATCGCCTGTGCATAATTAAATGTCACCTACGCATATTTAAATGTCGCCTTGGCTTGTTTAAGTGTCGCCTAGAGATTATTTCTTTGTCGCTTAGCCCAAACTTTTATTGTTGCTTGTGCGCGAACTTGTTATCGCCTATGCTCATCTCATTTTCACCTATGGATTCTTAAGTGTCGCTTGTTCCTAATTTAGTGTCACTTAGGCATGTTTGGGTGTCGCCTGGGCATTTTTCATTATCACCTTTAATTAGTCCGCTGCCGTGTGGGATTCTTTTTGGTGTCACCTCCGCAGTTTTCTCCATCACTTGTTAATCATCGTTTGTCACCTGGAAAACATTTCTCTACCATGTGAAAGCATTTCTCTATCGCCTGGCCATTTTTATCTATCACTTGTAAGCATTTAACTACTGCCTATGAGTTCTTTTGTGTCGCTTGTGCATTTTCCAGTGTCACTTATTAGCTGGACAATGTCACCGTTGACTGTGTTTTTGCCTTAAATTTTTCTCAGATTCATGAAAAGCAAAGGTCAAACAAATCCTGAATAAAACTAAGGAAAAGAACTTAGGTCCTAAGAGTCATTATCATTTTGAAAATCAAACACAATCTTCAAATGATCTAAATTGGAAAGAACAAGCATCTCTATTCCCTCCTTTTCAATTCAAGCAAAGCACAAACTCAATCTTAAATGATCTAAAGGATAAAACAAAGCTCTTTTCAAAGTTCTAAATCAACATGCACATCTCAATCTTGATTTCTCAAAGGAAAGAACTTGCAAGCGCTCAAATCGTTTACCTTTTGGAGAAAGAACAAATCAAACCTTAAGCACTTGTGTCTTCAATTTCAAAGTTCAATCAAACTTAATCAATTTGGGAAAAAGAACAACTTGCTTGATGTACATTTAGGAGTTTTTCAAAATTCTTGCAAAATCCTTGTTAAAGTAAGCAACGTAGAACATTTGGACTCAGACAAGTTCACTTGTTCTACTTTTAGCGAGGCCTATCTAGGGAGAAAAGCGCTTCCTCCTTGGAGAATGACCTCAAACCAGTATCCCCCCGGGCTGGTATATAAATAAAGTGAAGGCAAAAAGTACTCACTTATTTCTCCTAATCCATGGGCATTTTGTGCCAAATGCAAATGTCTGGAGACAGGTAAATATTCCTCCCCCAGCATTGTTGGCTAGGCTCTTAAGTCAGTCATAGGTGGTCAGTATAACCTGGTATGGAGACTCCATAGAACTATTAAAAACCTGATAAAATAGTGGCTACCCTATCTACATCTGAAAGTATCAAAATCCTTGTGCAAGGACCAATTCCAAGGGGTTTTCCAGGTCACCTCAAGATTACTCACCATTTGTATTCCCTTCTAGGGGGTACCAAGCTATGGGCAAGCGATTTTGATACTCACCTTCCTTAGGTAGATCTATTTGAAGTGCTTGATAGTCAATACTCCATGAAAACATTGTTGGAACATACACTTTCAAAGCTTTATCAGAGTCAGTTATCTTGTTTGTATCCTACAAGGTTGCTTTGTCGCTTGTGGAGATTGCTTTTCCAAAAATCTTTGTTGAAATCTATCCTTTGCCATTGGGAAACATCAAACTGATCAACAAATCCGGTTCGAGATACTTAGAACAGCCATGTCAGTCCAAATCCTCCCAAAATCTAGAAAATGTCCAAAGCTTTCAGAATCTCAAATCATGGTCTTCCAGTCATATTCAAACTAGTCTTGTCATCCTTTCCTCCTATCTTAGGTTAGCAGAGTCATCTTGGTCATCCCCCATTCCCTATTTGTCTTCCTCTAAAGTCAATTTTTTCCAAACTTGAGTCAAATCCAATCCTAGTCTGACCTTGTCAGTCATTCCAATTTGAGTCTTAGTCTTCCAATCCATCTTTGTCCTTCATCCTTATCCAACTCATCTGCAAGTCAGCATGTCTCAAAACTATTATGATGAGTTTGGTTATTATGTCTCTCCCCTCAATCCATCCTATCCCAAAGATGATGAAAGCCTTGTAGATCAGGATGCATATTTTGAAAATCTTAACAAGTTTGCTCCAAACATCTTTCAGCATCCAATCATTCCTCCAAAATATCCTATCCTGCCTTCACGCTTATCCACTAGCACTCCCTTTCATGTCCTTAGCAAGGCAAATCCATTATCTTATCCATCCACAACTTATCCCTATCTTAAACCTACACATCCTCCATATCCATCCTTCATACCTCCATCTCCTGCTATGGTCATATCCCAATCACCACCATCCCCTTGAAACACTTCAGGCTACTTCCCTTATCTTAAACCCTCCATCTACTCATCCTCCAAATCATTTTCAAAACCAAAAACCAAGTCTTCCAATCCTTTTTCCCAACCCACCATCCTCCAATTCCTTGTTTGCACCATCATCCCCTCAAGAAAGTTCCCCTTCATCCACCCCACCTTCATGTGAGGACCATCCAAGCTCTCCATCTTCTCCACATTCCAATCCTTCTTCATCACGAAAGTTTCCAAGGAGTTTCACAAGGAAGCCAACAACAAATCCCACTCCTAAAGTTGAAGGGCCAAGCCATCTCAAAACTTCATGTGAAGCCATCACTGATGAGGCCCACCCATCACTTCCATCTGTCATTTATCTTCCATACATTGATTCTCTTTCATCTCCTAGCATCATTGAGTCCCTTCCATCTGAAGTTTTTATCCAATCCCCACCAACATCACCTCCTCCTAGCATTCTCCAAAGCACATCCAGTGAGCCCCATGAGTTCACCCTTCTTTCTACCATCACAGCTGCAGAATCTTCCATCCTTCCATCCACCCCATCTGAAGAGTCCATCCATACAACCCCCATCACTCTATCCACACAAGTCCTACCATGTCAAGATCTTGTCCAAAAGCATGTTGAAATACTCACAGAAGAAAATCAAGATCCAATCCCTTCACTTCCCCCATCACATGTTCTATTGCTTCCATCACCCCCAATCCAAAATCCTACAATCCAAAGTCTTCCAATCCAAGATCCTACAATCCCTATTCCTCCATCTCAGGATCTATTACCATCCCCCAATCCCAGTCAAAATCCCACCATCCCATCCTCTCCTCTTGAGGATCCTCCGATCCAAACTATCCAGCTGCCAACACTCTATCCTCTTGGACCACTTACATTTGTCAGAGGTAACCCACTTGAAGTAGAAGCAATAAGTTCCATATCTTCCATCAGGGAACTAGAAACTGGATGTTTATCATATTCCCCAAGTCAGAAATATCCTTGTTTGGATAAAATGCTCATGAAATGGAATTATCAAGGAAAAGGCCTAGGCATCCATGAACAAGGAAATTTGGAGCCTATCCAAGACAAGAAACATCCAAAGTTATGTGGCATTGGTCACACATCAGAAGAAGGCACTTCCTCCATAAATGTTGGTACAACTACAACTAAATTCAAGCATTCTTCCAAACCCACCATCACATCTTCCAAAGCATACAACACCATTCCTCCTCCTCCATCGTTACAACCAAAGACAACCTATCACATTCCTCCTTCATCCTCCAAATCCATTTTGGGTCCCTATGTCCCGAAATCTTCCAGCACATATCCTCTACATACCAAATCCATTTTGGGACCTTACATCCCAAAATATCATCCCCCATCTTATCCTACTCAGTCTTTCATCCAAAATCCAAACACCCCTAGTCGGGATCAACAAAGGCACATGCCCACATATCCTATCTACCAATCTCCTTCCATCTCTCCATCCACATTTCCTCCATCCTGCACATCTCCTCATATTCACTCTAATGCTCCCCACAATTTGGATGCCATATCCAATATGAATAAAGGGAAATATCCACAAAAATCCAAAGATTGCCATGTCCAGCCTAAACAACATGGTCAACCAAAGCAAAATCCAATCAAGCGATCCAAAGCATCCCCATGGCCACAAAGGCCCACCAAAGCTAAAGCAAAAATGATGTGGATCCCAAAGCAAAAAGATGTAATGCATCTAAAAGAAACATCCACAATGGCATCCAAAGTTGCTAATCCCCTAGCTACTCAGTCTTCTCCTCCATCTCCTAAATCTATTTTTGGTCCCAAGGATTCGAAATCTCCTAACGTAAAACCTCCATCACATCCACCTCTATCTTCCATGTCCTATCTGCTTCATCCACCTTCCTCGCAACATGTGTCAATGTTGGTCCTGATAGCATCTCCCTGTCATGATCACTTTCCATCTTTCCATCCAAACAATTTCTACCACCATATCTCCCATCTCCCCCATCTCATCCATGCCTTTGCATAATTCCTCCATCCTAACAAAGTTGTACCAACATCCAAGGACATCAAAAAGATCAGTGAAGAAAGTCAGTGACAAATCAAAGAAATCAGCAGGTTAGCAAAATTAGAAAGTCAGCAACATGACAAACATCAAATTAGAAAGATAGCAACACATCAGAAATATCAGAAGGTTAGCATCCAGTCAGCAAAAAATAAAAAAAATCCATAAAAATTGGAAAAAATCAAGAGAAAAGTATGAAAAAAAGAAAAAAAGAAAAAAAAAACATTCGTCCAATGGTGAAAACTTGGCAATTCAAGCACCTTAGACAAGTACCATGGTGAAAACCTAGAAAATAGGCATCATGTGTAGGCCTCCCCCCAATTCCTTTCTGTAGTTGGGGGTCATTCCCTTCTATCACCTCTTATCCAACATCTCCTCCATCCCATTTGTCTCTCACCTCCTTCATCCTCCTTTGGATCTTGATGACAAAACAAAGACTACTAGGTATACATGCTTTTGGGAAACTTCTTAGCATCCATCACACCTTTTAGCTACATATCCTCTATCCAATCCATTCATCCTATCTTCCATCTACCTTCCTCATCCTCTTGTTGGCAGTTCTTCCATCCAATCGTACCCCATCCTAATGTCTCTAAAATACATGAAACTATCCTAAGCAGGGGGCATCTTATTCCTTGGTGACATATTCCTTGGAGACTATCTTTCATCCAAAATCTTCCATCTCCCAAATCCTTAAGTAAATCCACCATCCAATCTCCCCAAGCATTCCTCTATCCAGATCCCTCAGTAGTTCCTCCAGCATTCCATCTTCCAATCCTCAAGCAAATCTTCCATCCAATCTTCCCAAGCTCTTCCATCTCCCCATCCAATCTTCATCCATCCAAAATCTCTCTGCAATTCCTCCATCCAAATCCAAATATTCCTCTATCCAGATCCCCAAGCATTCCTCTAGCCAGATCCCTCAGCATTCTTCCATCCAAATCCAAATCCTCTTCCATCCAAATCTCCTAGCAGTTCCATCATCCTCATCCTAAGCATCTCCTCCATCTTTCCATCACCTGGTGTCTTCCCTTGTCATTGGTATCTAGCTATAGGCTAACCTCATTGTAATCCAATGCCATTCATCCCTATCCAAACATTCCTAGCAGTCTTCTAGTAGTCTTCCAATCCTCTCCACATCCTCTAGCTATCCAAAATCCAACATCCAAGATCAAGCCAACCGATCAAATCACATCCTTAGTCTTGTAGAAAGCCTTGATCTCAATCCAATCATCATCATTGGGATATGTCCTTCCCAAATCCATGTCATTTCAGGACACATCATCCATCACCAGTCCATCTTGGCCTTCTAGCCCAACTGGGGCATCGTCTTGCATATCTTTGGAGTTTCAGCTTCATCCCCAGGTTCTTTGTACATCCTAATCTTGAGCTTTTGTACATATCCGTTGTAAATATCCTCGCATCTCATTATACATGTCCTTGTCAATCCTACAGTAGCATTTGATCAAACCACTTTGTCCTACCCAGCCTTGTACTTCCACAACATCAATTATCGACTATTCTTGATCCCAGTGATTATTCTTTGACTTCATCATTTTCTAATCAGCAACACAACATTCTCCCCATCAGCCTTGGGTCCGCACAGATGTATGCTTCTATTTTGTTTGACCTAAGCTTAATCATGGGTCCCCTTAGTTGTATCCTTCCTATCTGACCTAATCTTCCACCAAGCACACCAGGTCCATGTCGATGTATCCTTCCACACGTTCAGACCAATCTTCCCACCATCAATCAATCAATCACATTAAATCTCTCTCCTTGGCAAAGGATGTCTTTTTGGAGTTCTCATTTTGGTCTTAGATTTTGTCCTTTGGATCTTGTTAATCTTTTATGGCTTCTCATTGTTCTCTACTCAAAGTCGCCTTGATCCTTTATATCATGGTGCGCTGCGAATGAGGATAATCTGGGGCAAGGCCATTTGATCTTTTTCTTCTGCCTGTGAATCAGTTGTGTGTTTGTGGTTTCTTCAGCATCATTTCCACCATGCCTCCTTTGGGTTTCATGCTTGATGCTGGGGCAACCCTGCGTGTCTTTTTTGCGTCAGTCCTCTGCAACGTTGGTGACAAGGCCTCATGATCCTAGTATCCTTGGCAAGTCTCTAGCATTGCTATATTAAACTAGGTTGTGCTCTCCACATCTGCACTTGGAGCTTCCCCCAATCCACTCCATCCTGCATCATCTAGATTAATCTTGCATCTTGCATCTCTCATATAGCTACATCCTACATTTTGCATTCCATCTCCTCTTGCATTCACCCATCTTTGCTCTTGGACATCGGGTTGTTTATCTCCCCTTCTTCCTAGGTCCTTCCTTCTCTGTTTCCTTTCAAGAAAATTCCACAACGTTTACTCCTTGCATTATTTTCTCGAGGGGGCACAACCCCTCATTCCTCTAAATTCTAGCCTTGGGCATCTTATTTTCTTGTCTTTGACACCATGCCACTTGCGAAATCACATCAAAGAGGGGCAAAATGTAGACACCTAAAAATCCTTTAGAAAATAAAGTATTTTTTATTTTCTGAAAAATCCCTGATGACATGATCATTTGTTAATTAATAATTTATTTAATTAATTAATTTATTTTTGTGTCATTAAATCCCTTTATCTTAATTAAAAATATTTAATTAAGGAATCCCTCCCAAAAATGTTTAAATCTTATTTAAATATTATTCCCCTATTTATTAATTATTTAATTAATAAATTGACCAAAAATCTCAAAATAAATAATTTATTTATTTTTTGCCCAAAACTTGGCCAATTTTCTTAAAACCACTAACCTCTTCCAAAATCTTCTAATGCTCCTTTAATTTCAATTAAAGGCTAATCCCATCATTTCCTAACCCTAATCCCAACTCAAAATATTTAATTAAGATTAAATATTTATTCCTCATATTTATTAAATTCACTTTTAATAAATATTCTCAAACCTAAACCATGGAAATAAATAAATCTTTATCTATTTCTTAAAATCCATGTTTATCCTAAGGAAATTCTAGACTCTTCTAGAAAGTCCTAATCCTAATCCTAATCCTAACCCCCCCTAACCTTGTCACATTCCCTAACCAAGGTTAGCCCATTCCTAATCTTAACCCAAAGTCAACAAACTTCTAGAAACTTCTCTTACATGCATTAAGTGCATTTAAGGCCTCCTTATCCCTCTTACATGCATTTATCATGCATTTAAGAAGCCCCTCACCCCTTTCTTACACCCTTTGACCTTAGGCACATTTCCCAAATTGTGCACATTCCTCCCATCTTTCAACCCAATGCCCTTGTGACACTTGTCATAAGGAGGTGGCCCTAAACTAGCACAATCCATGTGCTCCCCTTTGAATGAATCTTGGCCTCTCTTAAGGATTTTAATCTTGGCCACTCATTCCTCCTTCCCAAATCCTATAAATGCTCCTCCTTTCAAGAGCAAATTCATTATCTTAGCTTTTATTCTCATGCATTGTTATCATGCCCTTTTATTTCTTGCTTTAGCATAATCAATCCTAATTTAGCTTACTTTCAAGCATTTTAGCTCATCTTAATATAGCCTTAATGGATTAATCTAGTTTCTTCCATTGTTTTGCATAAGCATAGCATCATATCACGTCTCTATTTGGTCTAAAATCAATCTTAGCATAAACATCATGTAGCTTAATCTTCATTTCAGCATCATTTGATCCTTGAGGCCTTAGGGGCAAATCAAGTGTTCTATACCTGTTTTGTGTCATTTATGGAGTTTTTATGGATCTCAATCCGTCTTAAAATGCATAAGGAACATGCTCCAAGTGCTTAGAGAGCACACCCACATCCCCTTAAGAAAGAGCAAATCAAACAGTGCTTGGGTGCACCTATTTTAGCTCAATCTGAGGTGGCTTAGTTTAGAGTTTTACTTGTTTTTGATTGATTTCATGCTAGGTTAAAATCTAAATCTTTGTTTGGTTTGAAGTCTTTCAAAGTAGGTATCCTCAAAAGCCTTGTCCACACCTAGGTTCATGTTTTCTTTGAAACTTGTCTTTATATTTTTTTTAACTCTCAGAATTAATAGGCTAGGTTACTGGTTCTGTAGTTCTGTATTTAAAAAAAAAAAAAAAAACCCAGAAGGGTTCAGATCTAAGATCTCAGTTGGGGCACATAGATTCATTCTTTGTCCCTTCTGAATAGATCTCTGTGATTTTTTTTTGAAGTATACTCATTCAAAAACTAGGGTTGGTAAATCCCTCTTTTTATTTTGCAAAAATCCTTATGCAACAATTTAAATTAGAAGTTTTGTTATATATATATATATATATATATATATATATATATATATATATATATATATATATATATATATATATATATATATATTAGATTTCATTTATAATAAAATGAAACTATTCATAAAATGTAATAAATTTAAAAAGAAGGATTTTACATTTTTTTACAAGTGAACTATCAGCTGCATGCGTGCACTCTAGAAGCCGTGTATGGTATGGGAGTCGAGCCCCCCACAACACCACTGGTGGGAATGGTGGGGCTCCCCCTATCCACTGTCCCTAAGGGGATAGTGGGCAAGACTTGCACCCTGCACCCTGTAGGAGGGCGACGACAATGCCAAAGCTCAGCTGCTGGGGAAGGGCTTTGGCATGACCCCCGATAAGTTGTTAAATTAAATTTTTTTTAAAAATAGTTTGTAATTAAATTCAAACTTTTGGTATATGATAATGGTTTTTTTAAATTTTCATTTTTACTTTTTTATAAACCATTTAAATGATAAGTTTTAGTTATGTTACTATATAATATATATAAATATATATATTATTGTATATATATTTACATATATTGTATAGGGCATTTTCAATTTCTTTGAAGGGCATATCTAAAATGGTTTAGCATAGGAATTTTCATGGTATATATGTTAGAAAGTAAAGATCCCCAAGATAACTGAGAGGGGGGGGGGGGGTTGAATCAGTTATCTGATAATTTAACCATTCAGCTACTTTAAACAATATAATTAATGTACTAATCAACCATAGAAAGATAACCATACACAATAACACAAGATATGTTGACTAGGGAACCTCTTGAAAAGAGTAAACCCCGGTGGGAATGATGCCCACAAAATAATGCACTAATATGAAAGTTCCTTGTTAGAGGATGGACCCTATTAGGAGTCTTATGAAATACATTCAGTACATATAAATCCCTATTAGGAGATTTTGAATCCCTGTTAAAAGATTCTAACCTGGTTAAGAGTTTATGGAAGACAAAAGGACCCACTGCCCAAATAGCTTCAAGGAAAGATCTCTGAACCCACTGTCCAAAAGATCTTAGAACTATTCAATAGAATAATATGAAATATATTACCTCCTTCACACTGTGCCAAAACCGCACTCTCTGCTACACAAGATCACAATTCCAGATCTCTGTACTCACAAGTCTTCCTTCATCACTGAATTAGCTCTTTTCTTCACTTCATGCATATATTTGCATCTCAACCTTCACAGTACATATTGCAAAAAGGAAAACATTCCTTCTTATATACCAAACTCAAATAATTACAAATGAGTCGGTCCTCAATTACAAAATAATAAATTCTACACGCTACAGACAAAATTTCACATAAAACTGTCAGCTTCCAGATACTGTAACTTTCTCCAAAAATATCATCCAAGTTTGCACTATGAATCACATCATCATTAATGAGTCTCCAACATCCCTTTAACTGCACAAAATCAGATTCCATCCCAGCTAAGAGATATCCTCCGATTTCTGAAAATTGCTTCACAGAAACACTGTCTAAACACTGCTTTCACCAAAATGCTCATAACTCTCATAAATGAATGAATTTATTTTTGTGTTGTTAACCATAGGTTAATAAAACACCAAAGAACATACCATCAACTGCACAAAAGCCAATCTACAATACAACACATGTGCAAAACAAAATTGTACCTACTTTCCTGCTGATATCCAGAATATCACTATGTTGACATCAATGACAATCCAAGTCATGAATGCAACAACAACTGCTACAGAATGACTGTTGAATACTTTGCATTCATTCCTAACAATCTCCCCCATTGGCATTGATGGCAACATAGATGAAAAACATCCAATGTTCTAAAAATCCAATACTGCAACATCACTACAAAATATCAAATTAAATCTTGCTTCATTTTCCTATTCAACTCTCTCATACAATCCACAATGTTTTTCATGTATATCTCTCCCCCATTGACATCAATGATAGAAATTCCATCACTAAGTCAACAACAACTTAATGTCAAAAGACACTTTTCAGAAAAATACAATAACAAGAGTCCTCATGACTCAGCTCATAAACTCCCCCATAGAGGAAGTTCCAACATCCAATCCAGAAGAAAGATAGGGCTCATATACCACTGGACGGATGCACTCATCTGCATCAATTCTCAAAAATAGGTTGGGGCATAACCCCAAGCATACCTCTCAAATACACAAATGTATCCTTAGGTAAAGGTTTTGTAAATATATCTGCTATTTGTTCCTTTGTGCTTATGTACTCCAATCTTACTTCTTTTTCTGCAACTTTCTCTCTTACAACATGATACTTGATCTCAATATGTTTAGTCTTAGAATGTAAAACAAGATTTTTTGACATACTCACTGTACTGGTGTTATCACAATGTATAACAATAGACTCATCAAACTTTATTCCAATATCCTTCAACATCTGCTTCATCCAAATAATCTGATTACAATTATTTGCTGCTGCAACATATTCTACTTTTTCTATACTTTGTGAAGTACAATTCTACTTCTTACTTAACCAAGAAACCAATTTTCTTCCAAGAAAAAAGGCTCCACCACTAGTTCTTTTCTTTTCATCAACACTGCCTCCGCAATCTGCATCAGTATAGGCACATAAAGTAAAATCATTAGAATTCTCATACCATAATCCATAATCCATTGTTCGTTTCAGATATCTTAGTATCCTCTTTACTACTGTATAATGTGATTCTGTAGGTTCTGCTTGAAATCTTGCTACAATCCCAACTGAATGTGCTCTATCAGGTCTTGTATGTGTCAAGTACTGCAATCCTCCAATCATAGATCTGTATTTTTTATTCTCAACTGCTGGTGTCTCATCTTTGCTAGATAACTTATGTCCAGTTACCATAGGTGTTCCAATAGGTTTAGAATCTTTCATTCCAAATCTTTTCAATAAGTCAGTCAAATACTTAGTTTGACTTAAAAATATACCTTTCTTTCTTTGTGTTATCTATAATCTCAAAAAATATTTCATCTTGTTTCTGAATACCCACTTTGTTCCAATCACATTCTTGTCTTCAGGTCTAGGGACCAATTCCCATGTCTTGTTTTTTTCAATCTGCTCAAGTTCTTCTTTCATAGCATTAATCCAATGTTCATCTTCACAAGCTTCATTAGTAGTCTTAGGTTCAATTTGAGAAATCAAACATAAATGTAGCTTATTTTGAGTCAAAACTCCTCTGTCTAAACTTCCAATAACTTTCTCAACAGGGTGATGTCTCGAAATATACCTGTTAGGTGTCATAGTTACTGATCTTGTTCCAACTGTAGATTCTTCTCTGCTTTCTTCTTTGTTTTCTTCTCTATTTTCTTCTTTGTTTTCTTCAGTATGACTTTCATTTAGAAAATCACTGTTAGTTTCAAAAAATAATTCTGCATTTTCAATGTTAGGCTGAGGTTGTGCTTCTCCATCAGATTCATAATCAAGCATTCTTTCCTACATTTTAAACTTCTCATCAACTTTTACATTTGCACTTTCAACAATAGTCTTATTTCTTTTGTTATAACATCTATATGCTTTGCTTTTTAAAGAATATCCAAGAAATATTCATTCATCACTTCTAGGATCAAATTTTCCTATATCATTATCTCTCTTTATATAACATTTACTTCCAAAAATTCTAAAATACTTAACTAAGGGTGCATGTCCAAATCATAATTCATAAGGTGTCTTGTTTGTATCTACTCTGATTTGTACTCTGTTCATAGTGTATACTGCTATGTTCACTGCTTCTCTCCAAAAAGTCTTAGCCAAATCATTTTCAAACAACATAGCTCTTGCTGCTTCAGTTATTGACCTGTTCCTTCTTTCTGCAATACCATTTTTTTCTGGTGTTCTAGGGGCTGAAAGTTGTCTCTTAATACCATTCATTTCACAAAAGGTGTTAAACTCTCTAGATGTAAATTCACCACCTCTATCAGATCTTAGACACTTAATCTTCATTCTAGATTCATTCTCAATTTTTCTTTTCATGATCTTAAATTTATCAAATGCTTCAGATTTTTCTTTCAAAAATGCAATCCACATCATCCTTATAAAATCATCAACAAGAATCATAAAATACCTTTCTCCATAGAATCCTCTAGTCCTAGTAGGACCACTCAAGTCTGTATGAACAATCTCCAGCTTCTCTGTCGATGTGAACTTCTTGTTGGGAAATGAACTCCTTTTCTGCTTTGCCATCATACATTCTTTGCAAATCATGTTAGTAGGTTTCATAATTCTAGGTAAATCTCTTACCGCAAGTGTAGTGCTCACCTTGACAATATTATCAAATTTTATATGACAAGACATTTGATGCCATAACCAACTGTCATCAATCTTAGTTATCAAACATGTCATCTCAGTAGGATTCAACTAAAATACATTACCTCTAGTTCTAGATCCTTTTCCAATCAGATTTCCATCTTTATCTTTTATAACACAAGTTTTCTCAGCAAACCAAACTTGATAACCCTTATCAGCCAATTGTCCAATGCTTAGTAGATTATATCTCAATCCATGAACAAAGTAAACATAATTAGTGTTAGTCTTTCCATCAAGAGTAATAGATCCTATACCCTTAATCAAACAAGGTGCATTATTACTAACCCTAACAATTCCTCCATCATAATTATCTAACTTAACAAACTTTATTTTATCTCCAGTCATATGATGTGAACAACCACTATCTATAATCCAATAAGATTTCTTTTCAACTTGAGAAACTAATGCTTTTTCTTCCCTTTCATCAGATTCAAAACTTTCTTCTTTAATTGCTAGAAATCCTATTTCCTCAAGGTTATCATTATCACTATCACTTAAATGTCTTTCAATTCCTACTTCAAGATCTTCATCATTTGCATAATAAAATTCTTTAGATCTCCTAGGTTTAAAGTTGCTTCTATACTTCTTAACTCTTTTAGGACATTTAGATGCAAAATGACCATATTCTTGACAAGTCCAACATTTAAAGATTTTCTTACCATCTGGTTCTCTTTTTACAATTAATGCAATACCTTCTTCAATCTTCTTATCTTCCTTAGATTTAGATCTGCTACTGCTGGCACAATCTCCATTCACACTAGTACTTCTTGTAGGTCTAATGTTAAGAGCACTGAATTTTGTTTCCATTCTAGGTAGCTCTCCTGATAATCTCAACTTCATCTCTACTGTTTCTAATCTTCCAAGAAGAGTCTCTCTTGAAAAGTTTGATGTACAAGGTATCACTTGTTCAATCATCTGTGTTGTTTGCTTGAATACTGGTGTCAAAGTTCTCAGAATTTTCCATATCACTTCATTCTCTATCTTATCACCTCCAGAAGACTTTATTCCTGTTACAATCTCAGACATCCTACCAATATAGCTTCTAATAGATTCATCTTCCATCATTCTAATATCTTCAAATGCACAAATCCAATTATGTAATCTAGCCTTCTTTGCATGTTCATCACCTTCAAAAGTAGAATGTAAAGCTTTCCAAATTCCATGAGATGTTTTCAAACATCTTACCTGACTATATTTATTCTCCGGTAGTGCTGACAAAAGTGCTTCTATTGCAAGTATGTTACACATGAATAGATCTAGTTCATCTTTAGTTCCTACCTCTAGATTGTCTTCCTCAATGATAGTCTTCTCATTCTTTGTAATCAACCAATAACTTGGTCCTAAACACAATAGATGAGTCTTCATATTTTCTTTCCAGCTATCAAAATTTACTCCATCAAACTTAGGGCTTTCTTTTATGAAATTCGCCATGGATCTCCTTAAGTTGTTAAACTTTTCTTTCAAGGACTTGCTGCTCTGATACCACTTGTTAGAAAGTAAAGATCCCCAAGATAACTAAGAGGAGGGGGGGTGAATCAGTTATCTGATAATTTAACCATTCAACTATTTAAATAATATAATTAATGTACTAATCAACCATAGAAAGATAACCATACACAATTGCACAATAACACAAGATATGTTGACTAGGGAACCTCTTGAAAAGAGTAAACTCCGGTGGGAATGATGCCCACAAAATGATGCACTAATATGAAAGTTCCTTGTTAGAGGATGGACCCTATCAGGAGTCTTATGAAATACATTCAGTACATATAAATTCCTGTTAGGAGATTTTGAATCCCTGTTAAAAGATTCTAACCCGGTTAAGAGTTTATGGAAGACAGAAGGACCCACTGCCCAAACAGCTTCAAGGTAAGATCTCTGAACCCACTATCCAAAAGATCTTAGAATTATTCAATAGAATAATATGAAATATATTACCTCCTTCACACTGTGCCAAAACCGCACTCTCTGCTACACAAGATCACAATTCCAGATCTCTGTACTCACAAGTCTTCCTTCATCACTGAATTAGCTCTTTTCTTCACTTCATGCATATATTCACATCTCGACCTTCACAGTACATATTGCAAAAAGGAAAACATTCCTTCTTATATACCAAACTCAAATAATTACAAATGAGTTAGTTCTCAATTACAAAATAATAAATTCTACACGTTACACACAAAATTTCACATAAAACTATCGGCTTCCAGATACTGTAACTTTCTCCAAACATATCTTCCAAGTTTGTGCTATGAACCACATCATCATTAATGAGTCTCCAACATCCCTTTAACTGCGCAAAATCAGATTCCATCCCAGCTAAGAGATATCGTCTGATTTCTGAAAATTGCTTCACAGAAACACTGTCTAAACACTGCTTTCACCAAAATGCTCATAACTCTCATAAATGAATGAATTTATTTTTTCCCTATTAACCATAGGTTAATAACACACCAAATAACATACCATCAACTACACAAAAGCCAATCTACAATACAACATGTGCGCAAAACAAAATTGTACCTACTTTCCTGCTGATATCCAGAATATCACTGTGTTGACATCAATGACAATCCAAGTCATGAATGCAACAACAACTACTACATAATGAATGCCAAAATACTTTGCATTCATTCCTAACAATATATATATATATATATATATATATATATATATATATATATATATATATATATATATATATATATATATATATATATATATATATATATATATATATATATATATATATATATATATATATATATATATATATATATATATATAACAACAACAAAAAGATATATAGATACATTATTTAAGATTAGAAAGAAAATAATAAAATATGTAATTCCATTTATGTATATTTTTTGTTTATACAATTACATTGCTAAAAAGAAAAAGGTGTTTACATATTTGAGAAAGATTAACCTTTATATATATATATATATATATATATATATATATATATATATATATATATATATATATATATATATATTTTAAAGACATAGATAACATAAAAGAACTATTTCTTAAAAATATAGAATAGGGGTATTGCAAGGACATAAAATAAATTTATAATTTTCTTTGAAAGGAGGAGCATTCATACATTGCTGAAAATTAATTTTCTTTCTCATTTTTTTATAAAACATAATTTTCAAACAATATCGTAACAATTTAATCATCTCAAAATAATATATTTATAAAAAGGAAATTCTGTTCTTTCTTTTGGAATAAAAACTAGCAACATATTTGCACTTGAAACTTAAAATTAACTCATCTTAACAATACATAGAATTACATGTTCATCATTTCTCAACTCTACTGTAAGTTTAAAACAATAGAAACATCCCTTACAATTGGAATTAATAAATCAAATTACATATGAATCATTTCTTCATTCAATGATTTCAAGCTTCCTCATGAACATAATAACTTTGAAAATTCTTCAACTCAACCATCATGTAAACCATAAAATACAACATTTCTCACATGACCATGGAGGCTCATCTCCTAGCCAAGGCAATTACATGGCCACCCTCGAGCTAGGGGAAACAAGGTAGGATGGGTAACACTCAAGAAACATACTGACAACAACTTAAAATCATAATTTGTTGGAGATTTGCCAACATGGTAGTGCAGACTATGTGTTTGTCATTGATGACAACATATGGTAAGTAGCATGTGTTGAAGACTTATGTAGTAAGCTTTGAGTAAATTTAGCATGGAAATGTTATCAACATGATATAATGGACGCAAAGGTTAATTGTTAGTATAGATAGTTATGTACCAGGTTGTGTCAGCAATTTTCCTAACAAAGTTACATGTAGTCTTCTATGAATGTTTGTCCGTACAGTCATCATGGATCCTTGTGCCTATGGATATGTGATGAAGACATGTTAGTGATGTTACAATCTTGGACACAGAGTCTAATGATTAGTAGAAGTAAAGTTATGCAGTTGCTATTCACCAGTAATAGTTTCCTATGCTTATTTAGAAGAGTCGATGAAGATTATATTGGTTTAAAAGTTGCGCCTATCATTTTAGTATGCATCCTTGGATTAGTGACTAGAGAAGAGTTATCAATGTTCGGTTAACAGTGCATGATGTAATTCATCTTGAGGAGAAATTTTTAGTTAATCTGGTAGAGCTAATAGTGTGTTGCATGCTTAGTAGAGCTGACATAAGTATTATTGGAATGTGTTATGGTTTCTCTAATATGATTTCAAGGTGGTTCTAATAGGCCGACTTGATTATATCATTTTGAGGAAAGATATTTATAGGTAGTCATTTGTGATTGCTAAGGAATGGTTCAGAGTTGATTGTGAAGATTAGAGCAAAGTGTGTGAAGTGTTGAGCCATCAACAGAAGGTCTATGAGACCAAGTGAAGAGTTTGTGATATACATTGGAACTAATCCAAACAATAGGTTAAAGCACAATTCACCAAGATCTAGATATATTGTGTATCTCTTATTCAAAAGGTTGTAGCCTTCACCTCTTTAAGCAGTGTGCTCTCGATAGTGCATCCTCACCCCTAACAGGGTTAATTGTAAAAGACTCCTAATAGGGTTCAACCCTTGACCAGGTCACTATACTAAATGCATTATAAAGACAACTCCTAACAGGATTAAGGATCTTCTAATAAGGATAATAATACACTAGTACAAAATATTAGTCGGTGTCGATTCCCACTGAGATTTTTACCTATTTGGGTTTCCCTGTAACCCAAATATTGGTGTTGTGTTCAAGTGTTCTTTCATTGTGTTTATGCTTTATGTTTAAGTATACTTAATTGGATAAAGAATTGAAACTTGTGGACAATTGACTCAACCCCCATCTCAGTTATCTCTTGGGACTATTCCTAACAATTGGTATTAGAGCCAAGTTCCTTGGAGAGAAATTTTAACTGCTTGAGTTGATCAAATGACATTCTTTAGAAAATATAGTCCTAAGTTTGATGGAGAGAATTATCTTGATTGGAAGAACAAGATGATGACACATTTGCAGTGGATTTCTTTTGAAGTTTTTGAATTGGCTATCAAAGAAGTTCAGATCCCCTCTCTAGCAGATCTTGCAAAGGATGATTTTACTAGAAAGAAGAAGGATTTGTTCCATTAGAATGCAATATAAAATGAAGCCCTTATAATTTCCCTATCTGATAATGAGTTTTTAGAGACAAAGAAAGTAGACATAGCCTTCAAGATATGGAAGCACCTAGAAGACATGTTTGAAGGTGATAAACAAGCATTAAAGAATGCGTGTAGAAAGACATGGAAGAAAAAGTACAATACATTCGAGATGCTACCTGAAGAGAACATAAGACCCTACAATCAAATGATTAATGAAGCAGTTGCTGGAATAAAAAATAATGGTGGAGAAATTTCAGAAGAAGACATCATGGATAAACTGATGACTATATTGACACCAGAATATGAGAGCAAGATAAACATCCTTGATGAGACTATACAATTTTCAGAAAACTTCAAAAGAGAAACTTTAATCAAAAAGATTGCTACATTTGAGATATCAAGTTTGAAGACAGAGCCTAAAACTAAGACAACCTTCAAAGCTTTAGTCGATGGTAAGAAATATTTGAAAACCTCTGGTAATTTTGATGATGATGATGATGATGATGAAGGAAAATCTCTAGATGATTTCATTGCTATGATTACTGAAAGAGAAAAGAAAGGAAAAGGAAAATATGAATGTCATTACCATTCAAATTCTTTTCATGTCTTTGCATCTAAGTGTCCTACAAGAGTTAAAAATTTCAAGAATTACTACAAGCCTAAGTATACAAAGGAATGCTACTATGCTGGAGATGGAGTATCAGATGAAGAATCAGCAGAAGAGGAAATTGGATTCATTGCTCTTGAAGATGAAAATAATTCACAAGAGTTAGCACTAATTTCACAAGCTAACATCAAGATAGATTGGATCATTGATAGTGGTTGTTCACATCAAATGATAGGAGACAAAGATAGAATTTTTCATTTGGACAGATAAAAAGGAGGCATGGTTAGATTTGGAGATAACACTCCTAAACCCATCATTGGTAGAGGAGCCATCACCTTGGATGGAAAGAATAGCATTGATGATGTTCTTTATGTTGATGGTTTGTAATGTAACCTACTAAGTGTTGGGCAGTTACTTGACAAAGATTATGGGTTGGAATTCAATGTAAACAAGTGCATCATTAAAGACAAAGAAGGAGAAATGATTGCATCAGGAACAAAGACTAAAGGTAATGTTTTTTAGCTTAATCTAGAAGAAAGTGGTTTTGTTGATAAAGTAGATGATAGTTGGCTATGGCACAAAAGAATATGTCATATCAATTTTGATAACATAGTAAAGATTAGTAATGTGAAGGAAGTAAGAGACCTACATAGCATAGCAAAGCTGGTTGATACTATTTGTAGGGAATGTGTGATGGGAAAGCATGTGAGAAATTCATTTAGAAGTAAGCATAATTAAGCAATGAACAAGTTGGATTTGATTCATATAGACCTATGTGGACCAACTCAAACAAGATCATTTTTTTTGTAGATGATTATTCTAGAATGATGTGGGTTGCATTCTTGAAAGATAATTCAAAAGTATTTGAGAAGTTCAAAATATTCAAAGCTAAGGCTAAGAATGAATCTGGACTAAAGATAAAATGTCTAAGATCAAATAGAGGAGGAGAATTCACCTCTGATAGATTCTATGAGTACTGCAAAGAATATGGCATAAATAGATAGTTGAGTGCACCTAGAACACCTCAATAGAATGGGATTGCAAAGAGAAGGAATAGGATCATCTTAGATAAGGCACACACCATCATGATTGAAGGAAAAGTTGCACACACCTATTGGAGAGATGTGGTCAATACAATAGTCTATACCATCAATAGAATACAATTAATGCCTGGAATAGACAAGACACCTTATGAGCTATGGTTTGGTAATGTTCCCACAGTGAAATACTTTAGAATCTTTGGAAGAAAGTGCTACATCAAGAGGGATGAAGCAATAGGCAACTTTGATACAAGAAGTGATGAAGGTATTTTTATTGGTTACTCTACTAAAAGTAAAGCTTATAGATGTTTTAACTTAAGATTGAAGAAAATCATTGAAAGTGCTCATGTTACAATTGATGAAAAGTTTATGGTTCAAGAAAGATATCATGATTACTCACCTATGATTGAAGAAGAACCCAGACCTTTCACTACTGAGACGGTTGTTGAAGAGATGTTTGATAGTATTGATGTATTGTTCAATAATCGTGAAACAAGTGAAGAAGAAACTCAGAAGGAAGATGAGTCAGTATAACCTAAAGTTCCAAAGGATACATCTAGATATCACTCTAAGGATGACATCATTGGAGATTAGAGCGAAAAAGTAACAACAAGATCAAAAGCTAAGAATTCAGAAAGAAATGAGGTGGTATGTTTACTATCTCAGATTGAACCTTTAAGTGTTGAAGATGCATGTAATGATTCAGATTGGCATGATGCTATGAAATAAGAACTAGATCAGATTATCAAGAATGATACTTGTGAATTGGTCCCAAGACCTAGTGACAAGAATGTGATTGGAACAAAGTGGATATTTAGAAATAAGATGAATGAAGATATTACAGTAGTAAGAAACAAAGCAAGGTTAGTATGTAAGGGATATGTGCAAAGAAAAGGTATGATTATTTAGACACTTTTGCACCAGTGAGTAGATTAGAAGCTATTCAGTTGTTTATAACTTTTGCAACATTCAAAAACTTCAAAGTTTACTAGATGGATGTTAAGTCAACATTCTTCAATGGAGAGCTAAAGGAAGAAGTATACATTGAACAACTAGAAGGATTTACAATATTAGATAAACCTGATATGGTATGCAGATTGAAGAAATCCCTCCATGGAATTAAGCGAGAACTTAGAGCAGGGTATGAGAGGGTTGATGGATACCTAACAAAAATTGGATGCTAGAAAGGATCAATAGATTGTAATCTATTCATAAGAGAGACATCTGAAGGTCTACTACTTATAGCTATTTTTGATGATGACATTATCTTTGGGGGAAATGACAAACTTAGTGCAGAATTTGATAAGGAGATGTAGAGTGAATTTGAGATGAGCATGATTGGACCTATCAAATAATTTTTGGGATTAAATGTGCAGCAGAAAGAGAAAGGTATTTTGATTAATCAGTCCAAATATGTGAAAGAAATATTGAAGAAGTTCAAGATGGATGATTACAAGCTAGTGGATACACCTATGATAATTGGATGCAAGCTTACAAATGAAGATGATTCTCTAGCAGTAGATACAACACTATACAAGTCTATGATTGGTAAACTCATATATCTTACTCAAACTAGACCAGACATTGTTAATGCATTTGGCATAGTTGGAAGATTTGTAGCAAAGCCTAAACAAAGTCACCTCATGGCAGTAAAGACAATATTTAGATATTTGTAGGGCACTATAGATTATGGTCTACGGTAGCCTAATTTAGAGAATGTTGAGCTTCATGTATATACAGATGTAGATTGGGCAGGATGTGTTGATGATAGAAAGAGTATATCAGGTGGAGCAGTGTTTCTTGGTGACAGACTTGTCACTTGGACAAGCAAGAATAAAAATTGTATTTCTCACTCAATAATAGAAGCGGAGTATGTTGCAGAAGCCCTAAATTATTCTACAATTGTTTGGATCAAGAAACTGATAAAGGACTTTTTTATTCAGATTGATTATCCTATTGCTATTCATTGTGATAATACTAGCACTATCAATATGTCAAAGAATCCTATGATGCATGCAAAAAAAAAAGAACATAGAGATTAAGTATCACTTCCTAAGAGAGAAAGTGGCAAAGAAAGAAGTCAAATTGGATTATGTGAGTACAAAGGAATAGCTAGTAGATAGCTTCTTATTGTTTAGCTATGTAGATAGTGTTGGAGAGGTGGAAAGTGGACTCTTTAGCTTTAGGAACATCCACAACCCCATCATTGACAACATATTTGTTTTTGTTCTAGGGTTTGTATTTTTCCTTTCCATAACTTTTGGTATCTTTGTTGATGACAATATCCCCTTTCCTTATGGAAACATCCTCAATATGATATGCACTTTCAACCATGTCGTTGAAAGAGGAAAATAGTTATTTCCTTAGATCATAATATAATTCAGGTACAAGAATGTTGACAAAGATGTTGATCTTTTCCCTCTTGGGTAGTTGAAGGATAATTCTGAGTGAAACACCTAGAAAACTCATCAAAGGTCTTGAGAGGGGGTGTCAATTTTGCGAACCATTCTAGAGCTTGTCCTCTTAAACTCCTAGGGAACAACCGTAGTAGAAATATGTCTTCTTGAAGGAAGTCCATGCTAAGAGCGTAAAAATGATGCACATGGTCATGGGGATCATCATTTCCATCATATTTATCATATTTGGGAACCTCAATATCCCTAGGAAATGGGAACATGTATAGACTCCTATCAAAGGGAAGAGCACAAATAAATTCTACAAAAGAGACCTTTGGAGGTTCCTTTTCTATTGAAAGTTGAGCAAGACATTGGTTCGTTCCTTGTAATTCATCTCTAAGGATTTCATACTTGGTTGGAACTCTTTCTTGAATGATTTGGTGGACATCATAACCAAGAGGGAGCTTGTAATCTCTAGAAGTCATGTATTGAAAGTATTGATCTCCATTAATCTCTAAAAGTTTATGCATCAAACGTTGGGAAGCCTCATCCTATTCAAACCTCATAAGTTCTTCACTAGTAACATCATCGTTGGCCTCTTCCTCATGATGAGAGGGAGGAGGTCTAGGAGGTGAAGAAGGTGTGGAAAACATTCATCTTGGAGGGGACCTTGGTGGGGTATTGTTACCATAATTTCCATTAGTACCAAAAGGAGGTCTATTTTCATAACCACTAGTCTTGGGTTGATCGTGAGACATTCCTCTTGAAACCATGCACCTAGCAGCATCCATTAGGCTTTTATTATGCTCTTTATCTAAGCGTGCTTGGTTGTCTCTATGCTCAAAGTGTTCTTGCAAATGGCGATATTTCTCTTGTTCAGTCATGGTAAGTGAGACACTGTCTGTGCTTTTGGGGGTCTTGAATGCCGAAAAAAGGAAGCCTCCTTTATACCACGGGGTGACCTTGGTGTTGGTACTATGAAAATCCAAATAGTTTTGATCCCTTAATCAGAGATTTTTCCTAAGGCAAAGTTTAGTGCTTCCAAAGAGCAGTTTAAAAAGACGTAGTTTCAAGTGCACATAAAGATGAGCCCATTGAATTTCATGGAATAGTGCTTGGGACATGTGTTCCTCACATTTCATTTGGCATATACAGTTGGTCAAAACTTCTAGAATTCAAATCTGATAAATTTCAGAGATACCCATTTGAAGGACATTTCATAAATATGCACTTTGCATCCTATTTGATTTTAACTAAATGGCTTATTTCAGAGGTTTACATCTGACACCTGGTTGATGGTCATGATAAATGAAATATTGCATCATGTTGTAGGCATGAGAAAGAAGTACCACACCAATTTTCAGCCCCCCATGTGCTCATTTGACATGTTTACCGAAGCCGTTCTATTTGTAATTTCTTAATTTCTCCAGGAGTGCACAATTCAGTTTTCCGAGTGGCTACTTTAGGGCCGTGGCATTTGCACCTGGTTTGAGATCAAACATAATTGAATGATGTTTCATACTATAGACATGGAAGTGACGCTCCCTGATAAGTTTTAGATCATGACGAATCCAATAGATCACTTTGCTCAATCATTTCCAAGTGCAATTTCTACGAATCTGATTGTTTTCGGTTCAGAATGTTCTAAGTGGCCAACTTTAAGGATTAATTATTGATAATAGGTTGACCATCTGGTGAAATTAATCAATGTTCTATTTTATACATATGAGAGACAATCTTCATCCAGGGTTTCAGACCGTGAGGGTTTCATTTCATCGGTTTGTGAGGTCAGTAAAAAGGTGCTCAATAATGTTAAAAAGTGCAAATAGGA
Organism: Chamaecyparis obtusa; assembly: GCA_027943335.1. Lineage (NCBI taxonomy): Eukaryota > Viridiplantae > Streptophyta > Pinopsida > Cupressales > Cupressaceae > Chamaecyparis > Chamaecyparis obtusa. Next base: position 1,044,433 of record BSBK01000662.1, read on the forward strand.
AAACTCTACAAAGTAGCCATTTTTGGAAATTCATAGCTTTTTTCCAGATGACCATTTTCAGTTAAGGGTTGTTTTGTTTCATTCCTTTTATATGAGGCTTCTTCCAATTTTAGTAGCATGCCCTCAGCTCATCATTTCATATTTTTAATTCATCTCTTTCTGGGGTAGTCGACAGTGTTTTTAGTTTACAATCTGTTGACAATTCTGAATGGGTGTTTTCAGCTTTTAAAATCTCCTGCCTCGTTCATTTTTTGACAAATCCTTTTGGAAGGATGTTTCTCTATATTTCAAAGTTCATGTCTGCTAGGTTTCAGGTTCCAGTGGTATGTTTTGATCGGTCTTTTAATGGCGCAATTGGAGGTGTTTTATTAAGAATTGGTGATTGGCAAAGTATTAAAATTTGAAGTCTTTAAAGTTTTCCAGTTGTTTGGATTGGATCTGGTTGCAGATGCTAGTCATTCTAGATGTTTTTGAGGTTCGGATGTTTGAGTTCAAAACTTTTTTAGGCCGGACCCACTTGGGGCCCAACCTACTTCATTATTTTGGTGACAGCCTATTGTTATTTTAAAAGCTTGGCAGTTAAAGCTATATTATCCACAACAAATTCTGATTTTTGAAGGAATTGTCTGTATTACTCTCAAGTACATGAAGTTGAAGGAGCTCTCATTTAGCAGATGCTTGCAAAGGTTGTAGAAAGAAAAGGCTATGAATTACACCATTTATTTTAAATTTTGGGAGCATACATTGTTAGAATAACTGAGAGGGGGGTGAATCAGTTATCCAGTGTCCCAAAACAAAATGTATAATCCAAAACAAATTCTTCAACTTCTACTACTAGGTAAACATAAAATACTTTCACTATCTATGCATTTACCGATTGTCAGTCTAAAACTTATAGTAGTTACTGATCAAATCTAACATGTAATATGAAAAGTATGATAACAAACAAATATCACAATTAACACATAATAGAAGAGATTTAATGTGGAAACCCTATGAAGGGAGAAACCACCTGGGACTGACAACACAAAAATGTTCACTATTCTGAAGTGAGGTCAGTGAACACCCAACCCTGTTAAAGGTTACAAACACACTGTTAGGTGTGACCTTGTTAGAGGATTTAGACCAGAAGTTATCATCCAACCAGCAGTCACTCTGGGGTTGATAGGATAGCAATGTTCACTATATGAATGAAACATATAAAGACTATCTTAGTCCACTCAGTTAAGAGATTTGACTATGTATAATGGTTAAATATGTAACAATAGATGATCTGCCTTGAAAAAACTTCAATTGCAGTTTACAGATCAATGTTTAGCTCATACAAATCTTTCTGATCAATATATCACTTCAGATTCAATACTATATCCACTTACTGTCCATCGGTAATTACTCTTTGTAGCTCGGTAATTGTTCTGCAATTTTCTTCTCACTAACCAGTATGATCAGAATGCATGAAAACTTGTGCATCATTTCAACAATGAAACCAATGTCACTTATATAGATGTGTAAATCATTTTCTTTCTATCTATCAAATTTTTCCACTTAATCTCATTCATTGATTTTGTCTCTTTAAACTTCTTTGGATAATGTGTTAGTAACACATTTCAATTTTCTCCATTAGATCTTCCTTGAATTATGTTAGGCGTCGATCTTCATAACAAACCTTATCTGTTACCTCGATTTCATACACTTTCCAGCTCATCAATTTATTGGCTAAACTAATCATTTAATTCCTTTCCTGTTCTGCTCAGTTAACAAAGAAATGCGTTCGTGAACACAAGCTCGATTAACACTGTGCTTGGTATACACTACACTCTTTCGGTGTATACTGGAATGCTTCATTTATCAACAACACTGCTTTGTGTCTTTCAGCTCTATTCTTCATCATAGATGCATGCAACATAATAAAGTCAATATCATCAAGTCATAGACTCATCAACAAGTTAGTTAGTGTATTCCTTATCCTCATCTGACATATACATCTTCCTGATGTAGATACTTTTGTTCTTCATCTCTTTCATCTTTCTTCAGATGTTTCAGTATAGTAACTTACAAGATAATTACTGTCAAGCTAGTTGACATCAATGACAACATAATAATGATTTAATCATCTTGCATATCTAATCAACAACTCCTCAGTGATCTTTAATCACAAATTCTTCATTTAGGTTCTAAATTAGTTGTAGTTCTTCAATCTCTCCCTTTGGCATTGACTACAAGTCAAGTAATATGAAGTGTACCATACACATACCAAACATGTATTCTACAACTCTATGAAAAAATGTTGTGTAATCTCTCCCTAGCTTAATATGTTTAATCACTACATTACTAAACATATATTTGATAATTCTATAATGCCAATCATCAGATATGCTCTTTTTAGCCCTCCTGTTCCTATTTTTGTTCTCTGTAACTGATCTTCAATGTTCTGTTTCTGTCAGATTATCTCTCCCTTAGATAGTTCTGATCAGTGCATGTTTAACTTTTCCTTCATATTATTTATCTCTCCCTTTGAAAACAATGCCAAAGAAAAAAATAAATAATCAGCTTTGTAGTAGTTAAGTAACTCTTTGTTGTCCAATACAGTCTCTATATCTTTGTATACTGATAGACCAATCTATTTCAGTTCTTCAAACTTAATCACAACCTTGAACATTATCCAAAGTGTGAACTATACTACATCAACATGTGTGATCTTCTAATAAGTTTAAGCTGATGCAACATCCAGATCACATTAGTGATTGATAGACAGGGGACAGACCCCAAGTCTAGTCCTCAAGTATTCAAATGTGTCCTTTGGTAGAGGCTTTGTAAAAATATCTGCAAGTTGTTCTTTAGATGTAATAGATTCTAACTTCACTTTCTTCTCTTGCACTTGTTCTCTTAAGTAGTGATACTTAATTGATATATGCTTTGTCTTAGAGTGCATCACTGGATTCTTTGAAATATTAATAGTACTAGTGTTGTCACAGTATATAATCACCGGGTCAATGATTACTTCATTCATTCCTTCCAACACTTGCTTGATATATGCAATGTTTGAGAAATGAGTAGCAGCAACAAAATACTCTGCTTCAATTGTAGACTGACAAATATTCTTTTGGAGCATTAGTGTTCTTGCACAGTTAATTATTGACCTGTTCCTTCTTTCATCAATCCCATTATGCTGAGGTGTTCTTGGTGCAGAGACCTATCTTTGGATACCATGCTCATTACAGAAATTAGTAAATTCATCAGAGATAAATTCACCTCCTCTATCAGATCTTAAGCATTTTAATTCTTTTCCAGTCTCTTTTTCTACCCTTTCCTTGTACCACTTAAACATCTTAAATGCTTCAAATTTTTCTTTTAAGAACATAACTATCATCAGTCTAGTATAGACATCAACAAAAAGAATAAAGAATCTATCACCATAATAAATTTGAGTTCTCATAGGACCACATAGGTCGGTATGAACCAACTCAAGTATCTTCTTTTTGAGTAGTCTTTTCTTTTAAAACTAGACTTATTCATCTTACCTTTCTGACATTCATGACACATAGCATGATCAGGTTTTGACAAGTTAGGCAACCCTCTAACTCTTTTCTTCTTAGTAATCTTGATCATGTTATCAAAGCTCACATGGCATAACCTTTTATGCCACAACCATGCATCTTCATCCTTCATTAATAAACAAGAAGACTGATCAATATCAATATAAAATAGATTACCTCTGGATTGTGTACTAGTTTTGACAAGTCTTCCTCCATCATCATAGATTTTTACCTTTTTTCTCTCAAAAGCAAGTTGGTGGCCTAAATTATTCAGTTGTGCCACACTTACCAAATTATAGTTCAGTGCATCTACCCAGTATGAATTTTCACATTTTATTCCATCCTTAATCATCAATGAACCTTTACCTCTTACCATACAGGGTGCATCATTTCCCATTCTAACAGATCCTCCATCGTATTCATCAAGTAAATCAATTTTCTCTACATCACTAGTCATATGATGTGTATAGTCACTATCTATGATCCATTTATCATTTCTGCTTACTTTAGAGATCAGTGTTGTTTCTTCATGTTTCTCTTCTTCCTCTGAGTCATCTTTCATAGCAACAAATACTACTTCTATATCATCATCAGTATCAGATTCAGATTCAATATCTTCAGCTTTGTAACATACCTTTTTCCCTTTGTCATAGCTATCTCAGTTATCTCTATTGTTATGTTGGTAGCCTCTATTGACTCTTCTCCCATAGCTTCCTTCGGATTGGTCTTTGGATCTATCATCATCTTTCTTATTCAGACATCTAGCAGTGATGTGGCCAACTTCTTTACAATTAAAGCATGCCAAAGGTAGCTTACCTCTATACCTTCCTTTACCTTGGGTAACCTTCTGGCCATAAGAGCTTAAAGCTCATCAAGTTCATCATTGGTATCACTATTACTATCATTATTCTTATTATTCCTGCTACTAGATTTACCAATCTTCAAAGAAGACATGAAAGAGGATTCAACAGCAGGTACAACACTATTGTCAAATTTATTCAATTCAAAAGTTGTAAGCTTACTGATTAGTGTGTCAAGAGTAAGGTTCGATGTAGCTCTTGTTTCATGAATTGCAGAGATCTTGATTGCATAAACTGGCAGTAAAGTTATGAGAATCTTTCTTATCATTGTTTCATCCTCAATAATTCCATCTGATGCTCTAATAACATGTACTACCTCTTTTAGTTTGTTTGTGTATTGCACAATTTTCTAACCTTCTTTCATCTTCATATCGTCAAATTGACCTCTTAGGCTTTCTACTTTGGCTCTTTTAACATTCAAATCTCCACTGTATATTAGAGTCAGTTTATCCCACATGGCTTTGGTAGTAGTGCATCCCTTAATGTCTTCAAATTTAGCATCAGTATAGGCAGCAACAAGTTCCATCATAGTAATGTTGTGTTCATGCCTGTCTTTCAGTTGATCAAGTGTTAAGGGACCAGGTGTTGGTTTAATCTAGCCATTTTGCATTAATTCTAGTGCTAAGCTCCCAATTCTAGATATGTGAAACTTCATCTGGCTTTTCCATACTGTGAAGTTCTCTTTTTTTAGCTTTGGCACTTCCCTCTTATACATCTTGAGATCTTTGTGTTGAAGTCCTTAAAACTCTATTCTAAACAATGACAACTATGCTATAACTGAGAGGGGGGTGAGTCAGTTATCCAGTGTCCCAAAACAAAATGTATAATCCAAAAAAAATTATTTAACTTTTTCTACTCAGTAAACATAAAATACTTTCACTGTCTGGGCATTTACTGATTGTCAGTCTTAAACTTATAGTAGTTACCGATCAAATCTAACATGTAATATGAAGAGTATGATAAAAAAAAAATATCACAATTAACACATAACACAAGAGATTTAACGTGGAAACCCTACAAAGGGAAAAACCACCTGGGACTGACAACCCAAAAATGTTCACTCTTCTGAAGTGAGGTCAGTTAAGACCCAACATTGTTAAAGGTTACAAACACACTGTTAGGAGTGACCTTGTTAGAGGATTTTAGACCAAAAGTTATCGTCCAACCAACAGTCACTCTGGGGTTCACAGGATAATAATGTTCACTCTATGAATGAAACATAAAAAGACTTTCTTAGTCCACTCAGTTAAGAGATTTGACTATGTACAATGGTTAAATATGTAATAGTAGATGATCTTCCTTGAAACAACTTCAATTGTAGTTTACAGATCAATGTTCAGCTCATACAAATCTTTCTGATCAATATATCACTTCAAATTCAATACTATATCAACTTACTATCCATCGATAATTACTCTTTGTAGCTTAGTAATTGTTCTACATTTTGGTTCTCACTAACCAGTATGATCAGAATGCATGAAAACTTGTTCATGCAATAATTTTGTAGTATCTTCTTCTTCTGGCATCATTTCAACAATGAAACCAATTTCACTTATATAGACATGTAAACCATTTCTCTCTGTCTATCAAATTTTGCCACTTAATCTCATTCATTGATTTTTCTGCTTTAACCTTCTTCAGCTAATGTGTCAGTAACACATTTCAAAATACTCCATTAGATCTTCCTTGAATTATGTTAGCCGTCAATCTTCATAACAAACCTTATCTGTTACCTCGATTTCATACACTTTCTAGCTCATCAATTTATTGGCTAAACTAATCATTTAATTCCTTTCCTATTATGCTTAGTTAATAAAGAAATGCATTCGTGAACACAAGCTCAGTTAACATTGTGCTTGGTATACACTACACTCTATCAGTGTATACTGGAATGCTTCATTTACTGACAACATTGCTTTGTGTCTTTCAGCTCTATTCTTCATCATAGATGAATGCAACATAATAAAGTCAATATCATCAAGTCATAGACTAATCAGCAAGTTACTTAGTGTATTCCTTATCCTCATCTGACATATACATCTTCCTCATGTAGCTACTTTTGTTCTTCATCTCTTTCACCTTTCTTCAGATGTTTCAGTATAGTAACTTACAAGATAAGTACTATCAAGCTAGTTGACATCAATGATAACATAATACTAATTTAATCATCTTGCATATCTAATCAACAACTCCTCAATGATCTTTAATCATAGATTCTTCATTCAAGTTCTAAATTAGTTTTAGTTCATCACACATGCCATTTTTAAATGATACCAGTGATTTGTTTGAGGTTTGAGATCATTGGTCATTGCATTTGAAGTCAGATACAGGTTGGACATATTTCATGAAGGATACAAGTTTTTGATAAACACAACATGCTCTATGTAAAGGAAGGAAAATGCAGTGCTTACCTATCCAGATGGATGCACCAAGTTAAAGAGTGTTGCACATTAATGTAGCAACCTACGTGAGCCTCCATATTGAGTGTGTGTGCAAACTGGGAGGCATGTCTTGTTTTGGATATGCTGTTCCCAAAAAATATATGGTGCTGGGTAGATTGTGGGTTACACATGTACTGGAAGCTTGCAAATTAAGTCAAAGAAAAGGAAAAATGGAGTGTGCATATTAATCAAAGGGAAGGCACTTTTTAGCATGTTGAGGAGTGCCAAGGCTGCATGCATTGGCCTGAGAGATATGTGCCAAACAAAATTTAATAAAGAATGTGCTGTGGCAAAGGAAAATTGCAGCACCAAGTGGATGCATAGATATTTTCCAAAAGGGGATGTGTGCATATATCCAATGACTAGCTCTATTAATTTTTCCCCCAACGCACCATAAAATGGAGGTAGCACACAAACAATTTTTAATATGCACATCATGGAGGGTGCTATGTATACATCTAGAGGCCACATGACTATCCCCAGGCCTGTGTGAGCCTCTAGATAGTTTTTTGTTTGAACAAATGAAAGGGGGGTGTGTGTACAGATTTGGAGGTATGTGTGCTTCTTCCATTAACACATTTCATAGTATGCAGAAGAAAGAGGGGGCTGCAACATTCAACGCTTTGCAATGTGCACCAAATTAGCTGGAGTGCTAAGTATTTATAGTGCTGCACATCTTCTTGAGATATTTCTTGTTTTTTCTTTGGGGTTATGAACATGTATTTGGAGATGTGTTTGCAGTCAACGGTGTATTGGTTGTGCATACCAGTTTGAAAATGAAGAATCTACATGCATTTTGGATTAGATGTGTGTGGTTCTTTGCATAATAGCTAATGGCCAAGGATATGCTCACATGCCCAAAGAAATGGAAATATAAGGGTGCATGATGGATTTTGGTGGCTGAACCAGAGGATTGTGCAGTGGGTTGTTTAACATATTTATCCCACATTTGACATGTTTTATGTGGAAAAACTATTTATAAGAAATGATAACCAAGTACATGGTAAAGTAAGAAAGAAGGAAAGTGGATAGAGGTGGGCCACTTGAATTTGAGTGGGCTCAACTGGGTGTGGATGTCAGGATATTTTTTGATAAGAGATGTTATTATAAATCAAAGAAGTTTAGTTCCACATTCACGGTGGGTGAGAATAACATGATTTTCAAATACCAAAATACACACATCCATAGTGTCCAAATGTGGATGCATATACAAAGCTAGGCTATGCATGCATGGGAATCAAGGCACTAGTTGGATGATGACTTAGTAGTGGGTCCCACGAGAGATAAGAAAATTTTGACGAAGTGTGTAGAGAGAACACTTCAGGATGTGTGCCAATCCAACGGTGGTCATTATGGCATGAAGGGAAGATGCTTGAAAGATAACCTTAGCACTTCAATGACATGTCAACACATGTCATCTGATGAGCTAGTGGGTAAAATTGTAGGTTGATGCCCAGTCAGTGGTACAGGTGAATCAGTGTGTGACAAGTGGCAGTGGGTTGTGCACATATCCAACTTGGCAGTGAGGTGGATCATTGGACCAATAGGATCATGCCATGTGCCGCATGGGGCCCACCTCAAATTTCAAATCTATAGAAAATATTAAAATTTGAATTTGTATAGTTTGTACTATATCAATAAATCAAAAATTTAAAAAATATAGGCTGTTCGTGGAAAAATGTCTCTAGGGCTCATTTTTTACCCAAATATACAAGTATTATATATTTTTAGAAATGCTAGAAGACAAGGAATACAATGGCGGTGTTTGTTTTCAGTTTTGACCAAATCAGAAGAAGCTATAATGACTATTATTTTTGGGATTAGAGTTTGGTAAAGAATTTTCATTTTAGATCAGATTGATATGCAAATCCAGCAGAAATCCAGCAGAGGGGGAAGATTAGATTTCTTGCAACTTGGCTTTCCTTGCATATATTTTTCTTGGGTTCACAAAGATATCAAATTTGTTGCTTCTTCCAAGGTATTCATTGTTGATTTGATCTTTTTCAGAAGAAGTAGCTGATTATTCCCAAGAATGTCTTACAGAGGTACAATCAGACTAGATTTCCTTCTCCTCCAGGCCTTCGGATGGTTGGTTAGGTTTAGGGATTTTAACCTAAATGATATTTTTCTCATTGTATCCTTGTCTCTATAAAAGGATTTTTGTGATCATTTAGAAGGGGCTAGCTAGAAATTCTTGACACAGGAAGTTGAAAAGCTAAGTGTGTATTCTCAGTCCAAATTATAATATGTTTTTCTAGTTGTGTCAATACAGTGGAAAACCCTTCAAAATCTTTGCATATTGTCTAAGTGTGTATTCTGGAATAGTTTGTAATATAGGAACTTGAGTCCTCATACTTAATACAATTTTTAGTTTTTAGATCTCTCCTTTTGTTGTGCTTCTTGAGTCTTGGGATTTCTAGCTCCTTGCATAGGGTTTACTTGTGTATATGTTTATTTCTCAGCCTTGATCCAGGATCAGGTTAAAAGTCTTTGAATAAAGCATAGATTCATTTGGTTTAACATGAAGGATGTTTTATAATTAGTGTATGAATCTGGTTTATTGTGTTTATGGCTTGGAATCTTTGTTCTTATATTCTGTATTTGTCTTAGATATATGGCCCAATGGACAAGGAACTGATCAGAAATTACTATCTCCTATAGTGATGCTAGTTTGGCATGGTTGTTTACATTCTGCAAAATATAAATTAAATCAAATCCTTTGTATCCTTTTAGTTTTATGTATTTAGGCCTTAGTTATTTCATAGCAATGGAGAGTCAATGAATGACTGGTTATTATTTAGTAATTTCTTTCTATTATCTTCTTTGTTTAATCCAGTCTTGGTGTTGTAAAGAAGTGTTCTATTATACTGGATTAGGCACACCCACCTTGGTTCTGCAGAGCCAGAAGTCTAGAGGGCAGTCTTGTCCCTATAGGTGGTCCAGTTATGTATAGATCTCCCCATATTTGGAACTCACCATTCCCAAAATCAAGCTTAGGTATATTGGTGTCTCATGGAGTGTAAAATCCTATCCAGGAACCAACAAAATGGAGACTCTACTAGGGAGATTATAATCATGAGTAAATAGTGGAGGTTCCAAGTTGAGCTAGACTCTTGGCCTACTTATTTCAATCAGTTAATATCTCTAGTGTTATAAATCAGTTATAAATAACATGGGTACGAGTAGAGCTAGACTCTTGGCTAGATTATTCATTTATCCAGTGGTTTCCATTGATGTAAAGGGTTAGTTTTAAAAGGTTTTAAATCATCTCACCAAGTTGTGAGTGGTGACTCTGAGATCCTCTACTTGATCAGTGTGTGATTAAAGTAAAAGACATGATGTATTTTTAGTCCTGATAAACAGTTTCTATACCCGGTTGAAGTTTTTTGTGTTGGTGGGAAGAGATACAAAATGAGTTTTCAATGGTTAAGGTGTTTTTCCTCTTCAAGGAGGTGGCGGCTCTACAATTGTTTCAAGAAAAGAAAGCTTTAGATTTAGAGGCTTTCCATTCAACAAGTTGAGTTTCAACTACAACACTTCTAGGTATTTTTTATCTTTATGTGTGTTTCCATAAGATCAGCTATAAAATATTTTGTTCCCTATCAAGTATTTCAACACTAGTAAAAAGGAAAGAGTAACATATAACAGTTTCATGTTTCCATGTTAAATATCTTTTCATGGAAGTTTGAATGCTGTCATAGAGGTTTAAATAGTTTGGTATACCTCTTTTAAAGCCAAAACAAGATGAATGCTTCCCATCTTGTTTCAAATCAAATGGATAATAAAAAAAAAAGCCAGCCTAAAAGGTTTTGTTTCATCAGGCTGGATAGAGCTTTAAGTTGTGATCATGTTCATGGATCCCCAAATTCTTTCCCTAGTGAGCCCATTAATTTAATCCCAGTTTTCAATGATCAATCAAATTCAGCACTAGGACATGTCCTAACATTCTTCAGATTTATTGTATAATATCAGATTTATGATGAAGATGTTAGCATGATGTTTTTTGGAGATCCCTTAAAGGGGTTGTAGCTAATTGGTATTTAAGTTTACCCCCAAAACATATATCTTCATTGACTGACTTTAAGTGGTTGTTCCTAGAAGAATTTTCTAATGATGATGAATGGGATAAATTGTAGAAGGATCATCCACAAAGAAATAATGCAAATAGTATCCTGGAGCATCCTATGTTTAAGGATGAGAGTGTTTCTCAAAATGATAAAGCTATGTTAGAAGAGCTTTTAGATTATAGTAGTAATTAGAAGTCAGAATCATTGTAGACAAGGTCTTCAATTGATTCAGAGATGTCTGAATTTGAAAATGAAAACTATTTGACTAAAGACTTTGATAAAGATACCAAGATGAATTATCTCTGGACTTGTCTGAACTAGTTCATGAAAAGATTCAGGAATTAATTTCTCATGATTCCAAATTTTATATCAGTTATGATTCTCTACTGAGTAAGGAGGTGTGTTCTTTTGGTAATAAAAATGATGAGGATTCTGATTTGAACGGTCCAAGTAATTCTAGCCATGAAGATATGATGCATACAAATGAATTAAGCTCTCATACTCTCAGCATTGATGAGATCTCTGATATGTTGAAAATTGAATATAATAAATGTACACATCTATTTAGTCAACAAATGTTATACCCTATTGATTTTTGTTTTGATACTAAAAATGTTGCAAAGGATTTACATAAGTGTGAATCCTTTGGTGAAAATGATCGGGGTATAAGTTCTTGTGATGATCATGAGTTGGTTGCAGATACAAAATCAGATTGTGGGCATATGGAAGAGGGGTTTCCTTGTGAGAGGCTCTATGCAAATAAAGTTGATAATGATGTTCCTTCTTGTGCTAACGATGCTGGTTATGAAGCTGATAGTGAATTCAGTGGATGTCAAGATGTTTAAGAAGACTCTACCATAGATAATGTTTCTATTAAGTTTGTAGACCTCTCTTTTTATTAGCATAAAAGAACAGTTTTCTTGTCTTAGTATAAGAGATATTTGTCCAAACAAAAAATAGATGATTATGCTGCTGTAATGCCTTTGCAAAAGATAATGGGAGACAAGAGTTTTCAACCCCTGTTCTAAACAAGAAAGAAGTTTGCAGCATCAAACAAGAAACTAAAGAAGATGAACATGGAATCCAATATCCACTAAACAGTGAAGAAATTTCAACATTCTTGGTTGTTGATTTTCAGAGGTATGCCTCCAATGTTGATTCTACTTTGCAATATCCAGATGATATATGTTTTAACATTGATAATGAGGCATGTGTTCAAAATGATGAAGATAATGGTTCGTGTTTGCATGAAATCCCTTCATGTTATGACTCAGAAGAAGATAAAGAAGACCATGACAATGTTTTTTCTTGTCATTCAGATTTTGGTAATGAACAATTTTTTTGTTCATTCTTTCTTTCTTCTTTTGATGAATTTGATAATGGTTGTGATAGTATTGAGGATAGTGTCTTCAATAATATGGACAATGAATTTCTTGATGAAAATGATGATACCAGTCAGCTATCCTTATGTCATGATGTCTGTGAAGAAATTTTGCACTTGTTTCATGATTTAGATTGTGAGTACATCCTAGAGGAACCAAGTCACTCAATGGCTGAAGTATCCCATAAAGATAAAACTAAGGATTTAGTTCATTTTCAGCCATGTGAGTTCCTAGTAATGCATGACAACTATTGTGTTTTATCTTCTAATGCATTATCAAATGAATGTTATATTTCCAATTCTCATGATGAGATAAAAGCCATTCCATATTTCTTGGAATATGAGAATGATAGTGATGGTGATTGGAAGAATGTGGGCTATAAAAAATACAAAATTGTTTTTCAACCCAAAAATGTTCACATATGTAGACATCAAATTTGTCATGTTATTTTCAGATGGATGGTCTCATATGGGGATGAAAATCATTTGTTTGATAGAGTTAAACAATGATTTTAGTTTTGAGGCTTTGGGCCTATACAATTAATGTATATATTGTACAACTTCTTTCTTTCAGTTGTGTGGTGTGTTACTTTTAGTAAGGTTCCCTCTTTTTGAGATAGCAAGAAGTTGGTTTTCATTTTTGGGTGGTCTGCTGTACCAAAGATTACTGAATTCTCTACATGCCCATAGGGGGCATGTGTCCCCAACTAGAGCCACTATTGTTACTCTAAAAAATCCAGATAGTTTTGATCCCTTAATCAGAGATTTTTCCCAAGGCAAAGTTCAGTGCTTCCAAAGAGCAGTTTAAAAAGACCTAGTTTCAAGTGCACATAAAGATGGACCTATTGAATTTCATGGCATAGTGCTTGGGGAATGTGTTCCTCACATTTAATTTGGTGTATAAATTTGGTCACAACTTCTAGAATTCAAATCTGATAAGTTTCAAAGATACCCATTTGAAGGACATTTCATAAAGCTGCACTTTGCATCCTGTTCGGTTTTAACTAAATGGCCTATTTCAGAGGTTTACATCTGATACCTAGTTGATGGTCATGATGAATGAAATATTGTATCATGTTTTAGGCATGAGAAAGAAGTACCATACCAATTTTCAGCACCCCATGTTCCCATTTGACATGTTTACCGAAGCTGTTCTGTTTGTAATTTCTTAGTTTCTCCAAGAGTGCACAGTTCAGTTTTCTGAGTGGCTAATTTAGGGCCTTGCCATTTGCACCTAGTTTGAGGTCAAAAATAATTCAATGATGTTTCATACTATAGACATGGAAGTGATGCTCCTTGATAAGTTTCAAATCATGACGAATCCGATTTATCACTTTGCTCGATCAATTCCAAGTGCAATTTCTACGAATCTAATTGTTTTTGGTTCACAATGTTCTAAGTGGCCGAATTTAAGGATTAATTATTGATAATTAGTTGAACTATTGTAAATTTGGCTGAGTTGGTTATATAGATGCTGTCATTATGGAAAAATATGATCTACATGAAGATCGCACAGGTCAGAGAGCTAGTATGTCAGAGTGCAATGCGAAATTGTCTAAGTATGAGACAGTGTGTTTTTACCAATGAACCTGAGGATAGTGTTTGTTTGCGATGTCAACTAGAGTAAGTTCAATACTTGCACACTTGAAAATAGACTCTATGATGACTATTGAAGACTCAACTCAGAGTGCCAGTCAATACGGCATGTACGGAAGAAGTTATGATAGTTTTTCTAAAGATAGTGTTAAGCTGACAGGACAGAATATGATGACAAAATTGATAAAGAGTTAAGGTATTATTTTGTTTATCAAAATAATGACTTAAAAATATAAAGGGATGACATCCTAGATGTTAACCCTTGGATAAATTTATTTTGTAATATAATAGCCGACTGGAAAGTTATTAATCTTAATAACTTGTATAAATGTAATTGTAAGAAGGATAATGATGAGGGAACAAATGTATGTAATAGCGATAGTGAAAGAGAATTGAAAAGATATTGATGCAAGTAGTATAAGGTTATGTACCTTGACCTATTTTTGTAATCAATAAAGATTGTATATTACTTCTTTGGGCAGTGGGTTCATCTGGTAATCACATTTTGTACCACCAACTCCTAACAAGGTTGAGGCTTCTAACAAGGCCTATAGTCCCTTAATCAGGACTGAGACACTATATGCATGTAATAGACTCCTAACAGGGTCAACATCCTTAACATGATACTTTTGATTAGTGGATCTTTGTGGGTAACATCCCCACCAGGGTTTTCCCTTGGCCAGGGTTTCCTCGAGAAAATATAATGTGTTATGAGTTCTTTAGTTTTATTGCTATGCATGTTATTTAGTTTTCTATGTTTTGCAAGCATTAAGATTATCTGTTATATCCATAATTGGGCAAAAGATAAAGTTTGTAGAATACTGATTCACCCCCCCTCTTAGTATTCCCTATTTCTAACAATTGGTATTAGAACTTAGTTACTTAGAAAAGAATCATTCAAGGAAAGCCTAGTAGCTTGAGTAAGATCTCTATGGATATGGATCAACTATAGAAGAATCTTGAAGAAGCTCTTGAATAGATTAATATGCTTACTCATGAAAGAGATTATAAAAATAAAATATGATGATGCAAAGAACCTCATTAAGAAACTAAAAAACAAGTTGGAAGATCTGAAATTTGAAAAGGAATCCGAAGTTTTTATTGAAGATTGTGATGACAATTTAGAAAAAGAAAATGAGATCCTTAAGCATGAACTGAAGATAGAAAATTTGAAGCTTAGCTTGAAAGATGGAAATGGCAAGAATGAAGAAAATTTGAAATCTGAGAATGAAAGTCTAAAGACTGAAAATGAAGGACTAAAATCTAAACTTGGTAAAGTAACATCTGAATTTGAGAAAGTCAATTTGCAGTATGCTAAACTTGAGAAATATAATGCAATTGTGAAAGGTGAACTGACTCAATCTAAACCACAACTTAAAAGGCTATATTCAACTAGTGAGAAGATTGATGAACAAATATCTTATAAAAAACCATTCTATGATAAGAGTGGTCTTGAATTCAACACTTTTAGAACAAATGAAGAAAGCAAGGAACCAGATCTGAAAATGTCTGAAAGCATAGATGAGAAGAAGTCTGATGAGATTAAAAAATCTAAAGATACACCTAAGGAAGAAGAACCACCTAAGAAAGAGGAATCACCTAAGGTTTGTTGGCATTAAGTATGTTTGTCATTAGTGACAACACTTATTCAGACTCAGTGTGTTTACCGAGCAGATCAAGTAGAATAGTGTTTACTGAGCAGATCAAACAGAACAGTGGTTACCAAGCAGACTGAGCTTTGTAGTGCTTACTAAGTTATCATTACCAAGTGATGAGATGAAAAGTGTTTTCCAAGTGCTAGCATGGTAAACAAGGAATTCATTTTCTACTGAGTGACACTATATCTACCGAGTCTCCAATATATACCGAGTTCAAAACTACAACCCAGTGGTTAGTATGGACTGAGCCTCCACTTCTACCGAGAGCATGATGATGTTAGGTATTACAGTGGATGCCAAGTATCAGAAAGTCACCAAGTTAGTTTGCAGTACCTGAGTAACTATATTTGGGCCGACTTAGTAATATTTGTGTTAGCTTGTTTAAGAGCCGACTTTGTAATTATTTTGTAATTGTTTTGGATTGATATATAAACAATGTTTTGTATCATATCCAAGGTGTGAATGAGCGAGAAGTGTAAAGAATATGTGCATATGTGAAGATGTAGGAAAGGCAAAGATAAGCAAATTACAAAGGGCTACAATAGTATAAGGAGTAGCAGAGATATATCTATCATAGAAGGTGATCAATACATCAAAGAATCTCAATCAGCAAGTACAGTTACAAGTAAGAGATCTACTATTTCATCCTAACAGGTGATTCAACCCCCAAATCATTTAATAGGGTAGACTTAAACAGTCTTTTGCAAAATCTCTTAACCGAGTACATACTTCATTGTATGTTTGTAAATCCTCTAACAAGGTGGACCTAGCAGTCCTAATTTCTCCTAACAGGGCAGATCATCAAAAGTGATCATTGTAATCCTTAACTGGCAAACTTTATACTGCAATATTGAAGTTTTGTGGGTATCATCCCCACCCCAATTTTACTTTCTATTTGGAAGGTTTCTGGGTTACCAAATCTATGTGTTCAAGTGTTATGAATGTTTTATGTTTTTAGTTTCTCATGCATGCAATTAGATCAATGAGCTAAATGTTATTTTGAATATGGTTAAGATCTGAAATTGATATAAAATTTTTGAAGTTACTAATTCACCCCTCCCCTCTCAGTAACTTGGGTAGTCTTGAATATTTCCAACAATTGGTATCAGAGCTTTGTGGTTCTCAAAATAAAGTTTGACAGATTGAGAAAAGATCTAGGACAATGGAGATATTCAGACTTAACAAAGTAATTGAAAATGAAAAGCTAGATCTGGAAATGGCCATAGCTTAACTCAAGGAAGCAAAAGAGCTTCTTTCCCAATCCCTAAAGAGAAGGAAGGAACTTGCAAATCAGATGAATGACCATCAGTATGTTGAAGAAAAGGTTGAAGACTTTTTCCCTTCAAGCAGCTCAGATGAAGTAAATAATGCAATCAGAGAACTTCTAGAAAAGAATGGATCTCTGCAAGAAGAAGTAAGAAAATTGAAAAGAGAACAGGAAATTCAGTCAACAAGATTTTGTCAAATCTTGGAACAAAGAAACAAGATGAAAGATGAAATAGATGGAAAGAACAATGAAATCTAGAATCAAAATCCTCAGCTAGAAAACCTTATTGATCAGGTCTCCAATGCAAATGAAGAAATCTTGACTCTAAGATTAGAAAATGAAAGGATAAGAGAGGAGTTGAGCTCTGAAAAGAAAATTAGTTTAAGATTGGTGAATGACCTAAACACTGAAAGGAAAATCAATGAGAGAATGATGAAATCTCAAGAAGATATGAATCAACCACATAAGCAAAAAGGAAAAGTAGGACTTGGATATAAAGAAGAAGGTGAATCCTCTAATCAAGGTACTCAAAAGAATCAGAAACCCACTTGTAATCACTGTGGCAAAATTGGTCATACTTCAAACAAATGTTGGAGTAATGGAAAAGAAAAATTCAATGGAAAATTATACAATTGCAATCAGCATGGTCATAAAGAAAATGAATGAAAGGAGAAACCAAGATTTAAAGGAAAATGTCACAAATGTAACAAACAAGGTCACAAGGCATCAAAATGCAGATCTAAAACACCCAATCCAGCAGAACAAATTGTGAAAGAAATATTTGGTTGGGATTACAACACTTGGTGTAGGTGTCATTACTGTGGTGAATATGGACACATTGGCATAAATTGTGTAAGGCATCACTTGAGAAAAAGGGATACTACCATAAGATGTTATACATGCACTAAACTTGGTCATATAGCTAAAAATTGCATGAATACAGGAAAGTTTAAGATGAAAAGAAAGAAAAAGTAGATAGCATCAAGAAGTAGATGAGACAAGAATGGATTCCTAAATCTACTGAGAAAACTAGTCCAAGTAATGAAGTCACTCCTGAAGAGGGTGGCTGTATCAATTCCAACTAAGTCTCCAAGGAAGCATTGGAACTGTATCTTCATAGAAAAATTCCAAACAGTTCCTGAATTGAGAAGAAAGAAAGATCCAAATCAGTATGCAAGATACAGTAGGATCACAGGAAGGTCGGTATCAATTACCACCGAGAAAGGTCGGGAATAACCTAATTTCATATGGTTACTGAGTAAGGTCGGAGTAGTATGAATTTGTATGTTCACCGAGTTGCGAAATCTTCACTGAGCAATTAATGCGTAGTGGATGACAGTCTGTCTAGTTCAATGCCCTAATTCCTATGGAGCATTAATGAAATTTTTTTAACAAAAAACATGAAATTAAGTTCATTCTTCACTGCGAATATCAACATATTGAGCAGAGAAATTTCCTAGTGTGATCAAGCGATTCGAAGCAAAATTTGTAGCAGAAATTTTTTGAAGAATTTTCTACCGAGCTACCATGGCATCATCCAGCACTAAAGTGAAGAAAGGTTCAGAAATGTTAGTTCAAGGAGAATGGAAAGCACCAAATTTCAAACTTGTGCCCGCGATTGCAAAAACCCTAGGTCGGGTAGAGATGGAAATGAAAACCCTAGCCGAATGGGACAGTAGAGGTATGAGAATAAACAGTATTATCGATGCAGAACTAAAATTTGGCACATATGTCATAGCTCACAAGATATACAGTTCAAGTCGACAAAATAGTGTTCCATGTGAAGCAGTTGACCTAGCTTATAAAATTGTGAAGAACAACATGTCATTTGACCTAGTAGATTTGTTATTGAAGTAGTTCAACAAGAATATGGAGACCATCCAAACCTCAAAGAACAATTCATGTAAGTTTGGCTCACTGTTGGTTTGTTTATTTTTCTATGCTCAAAATTTTTTCCCATCAAAAGGCATGGTAAAATGGAGAAAAGATGTGCCTGTTCTTTATCAGATAAATGAGTGCATTGTAGAAATGGGTGAGAATTTTGTAAGCATAATGGATAACTATTTTGAATCTTTTAAAGAAAAGATGAATAACAGATTCTGGATTCCACAAAATTTTATGGAAGATTATAAAGATGATATTTGTTTGATGGTTGATTGTGATAGAGTATACATTCAGGCAGTAAGGCCTAGGATTGTATGGGTGAAACCTTTGCCTTATGAGGTAAACATTGATGAGACAAAGGATATAATTGAAGCCCTAGTAAGTCAACCCATTGATCCAAAGGCTCCATACTTTGGAACATATGATGAAGCTAAGGTAAGAATTGAGCTAAGTATAAAGCTCCCGTAGGTGGTTAACAAAGGCAGAAAGAGGATGGCCAAGATGCAATCTAGCACACCTCTAATGTTAATTGAGGGCAAATGAGAGGATATTGTAGAAGAAAAGGATAAGGATGAGAGTAAAGAAAAATAAGTGCCTATAAAGAAGAAAGGAAAGGTGACTATCACCAAGACCCCCAAGCAACCCACTACGGTATTCTAAAGGAAAAGATCAAGGGGTAAGGCAGGTAAAGATGATATAGTACTCAAAAGACCTCCTCCATCATTTGAAGAAAAGATTAAGGATTTGAGAAAAGGATCTGGAATTTCAAATTTCAAATCTCTCAAATATGAAATTAGATCAGAGGCAGAGCAGTAGGAAATTGAAGATGCTATTATTGAGAAAATGGGAAAATGGAAGTACTCATCTGATGATATGGCTTCTCAAATTCTAGGTGTTCTATTAGATAAAGTTAAGATGAGATGGTCCAATGCAAAGCAAATTGTCAAGGACATATATGCTCAAACCTTAAGACAGTTGATGCCAAGTTTGAAAAATGCTGAAATAAATAAGGCATTGATAGAAAATGAGCACAAAATGACACTAAAATTCAATAGTTGTTTGATTTTGATCAAGGATATAGATTTAGTTGTGAAGAGTGCAAATTTTACTTGGAAAAACATCTATCATCTTCACAAATTGAGTGTTGAAACTGTGATAATAAAAGATATTGAAGATGACAGTGATGAATAAGAAGAAGAAGTAATTCAGATATATAATGTTGAGTTAGAAGAAGTAGAGGAAGAAGCTACCAAGGAAGGAAAGTAGAATGATGAGGAAGATGATCCAGTTTAGATAGCTATAGAGGTAATTGCCTCACTTCCTCACTCTCCAGCAAAAGTTGCTACATCTAGCCCGAAGATAGCTTCAAGTGTGATTGTGACAACACCTACAGATGCATCAAATGTCCAATCATCACTAGCATAGCTCAATGTATCAATGAAAAAAGTGGCTACCACTTCATCCATCGAGCTTCAGCCTCCTTCTTCCACCAAGTTGCAGTCTCCAGCATCATCTTCAGTACCTCCTTCATTTTTGAGTTTTTCAGTAGCAAGTACTTCAATTTTGGATACCTGACTAAGTACTTCAGATTCTACAATTGTAAATACTTCAGTTTTGGGTTTATCAAGTATTCCAATTAGCATTCCATCAGTTGGAAGTTTATCATTTTTCACTACAAGTCCTACTATGTCTACAATAATTTCTACTACAAAGGTAGTAAGTACAATGACAGTTGAACCTAAGGCTCAACTAAGTACAAGATTCTTGAGTAAGAGTGTAGTAGAGGATATAGATTTAGATGAGGAGATAGAGATTCCACAATTAGATTTTGCAAATCTTTCAGTAGACCAAATGAAAATAGTTGGTGAACTCCTCTAGAAGAAAGCTAAGCAGAAGAAACTAAAAGAGGAAAGAGATAAGGAATATAAGATCCTTAAGGATGCCAAGAATATTTTGACAGAAGCAATAGGTGTTGAGGTTGATTCCTCTCAACACATTTTGTTGCAGTTGGCAGAGGCAATAAACAAGTTCAATGAGGATTCTTCTGGATCAGATAAGTTGCTTGAGAAGGCTGAGAAGAAGTTTGACAATAAAGTACTTGAGTGTATTTCTCAGTGAATACCTATCAATCAGGTAGGGTTATCTTTAGTTTTGACTAACATTGAGTCCTCCTATTCCAAGGTAACATCATTTTTTGTCAAAGTATGTAATGTTGCCGAGTTCTCAAAGGAGATTAAGGAAAAAATAAATAAGATTGATGAGGATCTAAAGGTCAATGCACAGAAGTTGCAACTTGAACCTAGTTCAAGCTCTGCACATCATATGAATTTCAGATTCCTATCTGATAAGCAGTCAAAGTTATTGAGAGAAGATGCAAGGATTAGGTCAACATTAATAGATATTCAAAACATGATCCTTCCCATCATGGATACAATGCAAAATCATATTGCACACTCAAAAACATTGATCCATGACAATCAATTTTCAATTGCAGATCACATGATTGAACTCTTTGCAGAAGTCCAAGTTGCACTCCATACATGGAAGATTCTACAAGAGAATTGGGATAGAACTCTGGCACTAATTGGCAAGGTACATTCTGATTTTCTCTCACATTTTGGAATTTTCATGTAAAATATTTGTATATACACCTTTGACATTATTGTCAAAAAGGGGGAGAAAGTATATAAGATAGGGGGAGATATATGGAAAGATATGAGATATGAGAGATATGAAAGGGGGAGAAAATATATGAGAAATAGGAAATATGAGTATGAGGTGAAATAAGATATTTGTATATTTGTATATTGTATGGGGAGTCATGAAATGTATATACAATAGATTGACAAAGAAAAATTTTGAAAAATCAAAAATAGATTCAGCATGATTCTTGTATATAAGTTTTGGGCAATAAGTGTTTTTGTCACTAATGCCAAAGGGGGAGATTGTTGGCATTAAGTATGTTTGTCATTATTGACAACACTTATTCAGACTCTGTGTGTTTACCAAGTAGATCAAGTAGAATAGTGTTTACCAAGCAGATGAAATAGAACAATGCTTACTGAGTAGACCGAGCTTTGTAGTGCTTACCGAGTTATCATTACTGAGTGATGAGATGAGCAGTGTTTGCCGAGTGCTAGCATGGTAAATAGGGAATTCAGTTTCTATCGAGTGACACTATGTCTACCAAGTCTCCAATATATACCGAGTTTGAAACTACAACCAAGTGGTTAGTATGGACTGAGCCTCCACTTCTACCAAGAGCATGACAATGCCAAGTATTAAAGTGGATGCCGAGTATCAGAAAGTCACCAAGTTAGTTTGAAGTAACCGAGTAACTATATTTGGGCCGACTTAGTAATATTTGTGTTAGCTTGTTTAAGAGCTGACTTTGTAATTATTTTGTAATTGTTTTGGATTGATATATAAATAATGTTTTGTATCATATCCAAGGTGTGAATGAGTGAGAAGTGTAAAGAATATGTGCATATGCGAAGATGCAAGAAAGGTAGAGATAAGTGAATTACAAAGGGCTACAGCAGTATAAGGAGCAGCAGAGATATATCTATCACAGAAGGTGATCATTACATCAAAGAATCTCAATCATCAAGTATAGTTGCAAGTAAGAGATCTACTATTTCATCCTAATAGGTGATTCAACCCCCAAATCCTTTAACAGTCTTTTGTAAAATCTCTTAACCGAGTGCATACTTCATTGTATGTTTGTAAATCCTCTAACAAGGTGGACCTAGTAGTCCTAATTGCTCCTAATAGGGCAGATCATCAGAAGTGATCATTGTAAGCCTTAACCGGAAAACTTTATTCTATAGCATTGAAGTTTTGTGGGTATCATCCCCACCCCAATTTTACTTTCTATTTGGAAGGTTTTTGGGTTACCAAATCTATGTGTTCAAGTGTTATGAATGTTTTATGTTTTCAATTTCTCATGCATGCAATTAGATCAATGAGCTAAATGTTATTTGGAATATGGTTAAGATCTGAAATTGATATAAAAGTTTTGAAGTTACTGATTCACCCCTCCCCTCTCAGTAACTTGGCTAGTCTTGAATATTTCCAGCAAAGGTATGCATAGAGAATTCAAAGGTAGATGTTTTTCTTGTAATACTATTGGTCATATGAAGAGAGATTGCACAAGTAAGAAATTCAAACCTCTTAATGATAATAGTTATAATTGTCATAGTTTTGGACATAGAGCTATTGAATGCAGGAAACCTAAATTTGTTGAGAATAATAATAGTAGTAGAATGTTTAGGAATACTAACAATGCAGATAAGAAACCTACTGAAGATATGAATAGAAGAAATGGAGTAGTCTGTTATAGATGCAACAAGGTTGGACACATTGCTAGAAATTTCAGATCACAGATCAATCCACCTGGACCAAGATATGGGAACAATGGAATTGTTTGTCAGCTATGTAAAAAAATTGGACATACAACAAGGTTTTGCAGAATGAACAATAGAGTTTTTCATACCAATCCTAACCCTAGAAGTCATGCAAGAAGAAATACAGATGCAAGTAACAATCAAAAAGGATGTTGTAGTAATTTAGATGAAGTGAAGTTTATCAAAAGCATAGATCAAGGAGACATATTCAACATTGAAGGTAATCAGGAAGCTGAAGTATTAAAAGGTAAGAATGAATCTTTACCTGACCCATCTCAAAGTACTTAATTTATGAAAATTGCAGTAGAATAGGAACTTAGATTAGTGTAGAAGTAGATTTATGATGAATTGATTCTTGTGTAGTTAATGCAAGGGATTATATGATGTTCTAATGCTATGGTTAAGAGCGCAAAGAAAAATATTATGTTTTGAAAGATCGCAAGAAGTTTTAAGTTTTGCAGGTTAACAAGAATCAGCTTTTTGGAAAGAAGCAGAAAAAGAATTGAATGCGATGTTAGATCTAAGTGAGATTGAAGTACTAAAAGGTCATGATCGGTATTATTTGATCATCAAAGTGAATTCAAGTGTTAAGGAGATCATAGAGTGGTGATTGGAAGCATTTTGCAAGGATTTGGAGAACTTTGTGCCAAATCTATGCAAGCCCTAAAATCACAAAATTGAGGGTAAGATTCCTGATGATTTATTCAAGAAACTTGTGAATAGGAAGAAGAGAGCATCAGAGGAAGACACATCTATCAGAGAAAATCTTGTGAGGAAACTTTGTGATGTGAGAAATGATGAACAGCTTAATCAGATTATGAAAGCTTTAAACACCCATTTAAGGACAAAAAGGAGAACTATTCAGATTATCGGAGGAGAATATGAAGAAGTTAAAGCAGAAATAGAGCAAGCAATTATCAAGGTTATGTCAAAGAATGCTAGAGAGCCATCAGTTGTAGCAGAGCAAGAAGGTGAAACAAAACAAGAGGACATTCCATCTCCACCAACCATAAATATTGAAGATGAAGTCATGAATGTAGAATGAACTAAGATCACCTTGGATACTGATGATAATGTATTCAAGAATCTAGAAAACATTGTTGACAATTCAGATTTTGAAGAGCAGGAGACTACCAAAGGAGAAGAGAAAATAGAGTCCACAGTTGTAGAACCTAAAGTGACAGAAAAACTAGTACCTATTCCCACTAAAGAAGAAATCAGTCATACTCTTGAGACTGGAAACAAGAATCAGATTGGATCAATGATTGAGAATTTGGGAAAGGAAGTAGATGATGATGATCAGATGGAATTGATCACATCATTGAACAAGATCATTGGAAAGAATAAGAATGTAAAAAGTCTTGAAGGATGTCTGAAGGAGCTTACTGAGAAGTTACAAGGCATTGTAACTACACAAATTGTAGAAGCTAACCCTTTGGAGAAAGCAAAGAAAGGGATGAACACTTTTGATAGTGAGTTCACAAATTTAACTGATATAGCAAAAGTGAAAGCTCAAGCAGCCTATGAGGCCAAAACACTTTTTAACATTAGCCAGAATATCAAGAATGATATGACCAATCTTGATATCTGTATAAAGGACTTGAAAAAGAATTTGGAAAGAGGACAATCTTTTTACATCCAGTGTACAAAATCAGAGACCTTGACAACATAAGAAGATTAGAAGATGAAGATGAAGGAAGAAAAAATTTAGAATAAAACAAACTTTCTTTCAAGCCCCAATGTGAAGATATCTGATGTTGAGAAGAAAATTCGTAAGATATATGATGAGATCAAAATTTTGCAAGATGAAAACAATAGGAAAATGAAAAGATTCACTATTTTAAGAGAGCACACTTCTATGAAGTTAAGTATTATTGAAGGGCAGTTGGAAGAATGTCTTTCAGCTAAGACATCTTTTCAAAAGTTTAGCTTTGAGAATCTCCAAGCATGTGAGATAGCATCTTATGGATTATGTGCACTACTTAGTGTGCCAGATTCTATTAAGAAATCATGGGAGAAGGAGTTAGAGGCTATAAAGATTGATTTTGTAGATTGTGTTGCAAGCCTACCAGCATTACAATATTGAATTAAGGTATAACTTTTTTTTAAATACAGTTTTGTAACCCTCGTTACCTTTATTTTGTCATTGTTGTCAAAGGGGGAGAGATATATAGCATAAAATTGATAAGAAAATGATAAGGATTGATACTCTTAGGGGGAGTACTATATTAGAGATAAGATTTTTTGGAGTTATAAGGATAGTATATATATTTTATCCTATGGCCACAATTTTGAGATTTTGAGTTGTGAGACTTAGCCAATTTTCTCATATGTTGCCACCAATGGCAAAGGGGGAGATTGTTGGCAATTTGGCTGAGTTGGTTACATAGATGTTGTAATTATGGCAACATATGATCTACATGAAGATCTCACAGGTCAGAGAGCTAGTATGTTAGAGCACAATGTGAAATTGTCTGAGTATGAGACAGTGTATTTTTACAAGTGAACCTAAGGATGGTTTTTGTTTGTGATGTCGACTGGAGTAAGTTCAATGCTTGCACACTTGAACATAGACTCTATGGTGACTATTGAAGACTCATCTCAGAGCGCAAGTCAGTACGACATGTACGGAAGAAGTTATAACAATTTTTATAAAGATAGTGTTAAGCCGACAGGATAGAATATGAAGACATAATTGATAAAGAAAGGGATTATTTTGTTTATCAAAATAATGACTTAACAATATAAAGGGACAACATCCAAGATGTTAACCCTTGGATAAAGTTATTTTGTAATATGATAGCTGAGTGGAAAGTTATTAATCTTAATAACTTGTATAAATGTAATTGTAAGAAGGATAATAATGAAGGAACGAATGTATGTAATAGCGATAGTGAAAGAGAAATGCAAAGATATTGATGCAAGTAGTATAAGGTTATGTACCTTGACCTATTTTTGTAATCAGTAAAGATTGTATATTACTTGTTTGGGTAGTGAGTTTATCTGGTAATCACATTTTGTATTGCCAACTCCTAACAGGGTTGGGGCTTCTAACAAGGCCTATAGTCCCTTAATCAGGACTGAGACACTATATGCATGTAATAGACTCCTAACAGGGTCAACATCCTTAACATGATACTTTTGATTAGTGGATCTTTGTGGGTACCATCCCCACTAGGGTTTTCCCTTGGCCAGGGTTTCCTCGAGAACAAATAATTTGTTATGAGTTCTTTAGTTTTATTGCTATGCATGTTATTTAGCTTTCTATGTTATGCAATCATTAAGATTATCTATTATATCCATAATTGGGAAAAAAATAAAGTTTGTAGAATACTGATTCATCGCCCCCTCTCAGTATTCTCTATTTCTAACATGACCATCTGGTGAAATTAATCAAAGTTCTATTTTATACATATGAGAGACAATCTTCATCTAGGGTTTCAGACCATTAGGGTTTTATTTGATCAGTTTGTGAGGTTAGTAAAACGGTGTTCAATAATGTTAAAAAGTGCACATAGGAAAACTCTACAAAGTAGCCACTTTTGAAAAGTCATAGATTTTTGCCAGATGATCATTTCCAATGAAGGTTTTTTTTGTTTCATTCCTTGTATACAAGGCTTCTTCCAGTTTCAGTAGTGTTCCCTCAGCTCATCATTTCATATTTTTAATTCATCTCTTTCTGGGGGAGTCGGTAATGTTTTTAGTTTGTGATCTGCCGACAATTCTAAATGGGTGTTTTCAACTTTTAAAATCTCTTGCCTTGTTCATTTTTTGATGAATCCCTTTGGCAGGATGTTTCTCTATATTTCAAAGTTCATGTCTACTAGGTTTCAGCTTCTAGTGTTATGTTTTGATCAGTCTTTTAATGATGCGACTGGAGGTGTTTTATTAAGAATTGGTGACTAGCAAAGTATTAAAATTTGAAGTCTTTAAAGTTTTCCGGGTGTTTGAGTTTGAAAATTATTTAAGTTGGACCTGCTTGGGGCCTGACCTAATTTATTATTTTCGTGATAGCCTATTGTTATTTTAAAAGCTTGGCAGTTAAGGCTATATTATCCACAGTAAATTCTAATTTTTGAAGGAATTGTCTATATTACTCTCAAGTACATGAAGTTGAAGGAGCTCTCATTTAGCAGATGCCTATAGAGGTTGTAGAAAGAAAAGGCTATGAATTACACCATTTGTTTTAAATTCTGGGAGCACACACACCATTTTTAAATGATACCAGTGATTTGTTTGAGGTTTGAGCTCATTGGTGGTTGTATTTGAAGTCAGATACGGGTTGCACATGTTTCATGAAGGATACAAGTTTTTGATAAACACAACATGCTCTATGTAAAGGAAGGAAAAGTGAGTGCTTACCTATCTATATGGACACACCAAGTAAAAGAGTGCTCCACATTAATGTAGCAGCCTACGTGAGCCTCCATATTGAGTGTGTGTGCAAATTGGGAGGCATGTCTTGTTTTGGATATGCTGGTCCCACTAAATATATGGTGCTACGTAGACTGTGGGTTACACATGTATTGGAAGCTTGCAAATTAAGTCAAAGAAAAGGAAAAATGGAGTGTGCATATTAATCAAAGGGAAGGCACTTTTTAGCATGTCGAGGAGTGCCAAGGCTGTGAGCATTGGCTTGAGAGATATGTTCCATACAAAATCTAATAAAGAATGTGTTGTGGCAAAGGAAAATTGTAGCACCAAGTAGATGCACAAATATTTTCCAAAAGCGGATGTGTGCATATATCCAATGAATGACTCTGTTAAGTTTTCCCCCAATGCACCATAAAATGGAGGCAGCACACAATTTTTTTTTAATATACACATTGTGGAGGGTGTTGTCTATACATCTAGAGGCCACGTGACTATCCCCAAGCCTGCGTGAGCCTCTAGATAGTTTGTTATTTGAACAAATGAAAGGGGGGTGCATGTACAGATTTAGAGGTATGTGTGCTTCTTCCATTAGCACATTTCATAGTATGTAGAAGAAAGAGAGGGCTAAAACATTCAATGCTTTGCAATGTGCACCAAATTAGTTGGAGTACTAAGTATTTATAGTTCTACGCATCTTTTTGAGATATTGCTTGTTTTTTCTTTGGGGTTATGAACACATATTTGGAGATGTGTTTGCAGTCAATGGTGTATTGGTTGTGCATACCAGTTTGAAAATGAAGAAGCTACATGCATTTCAGATTAGATGTGTGTGGTTCTTTACATAGCAGCTAATGGCCAAGGATACACTCACATGCCAAAAGAAAAGGAAATAAAAGGATGCATGATGGATTTGGGTGGCTGAACCAGAGGATTGTGAAGTGGGCTGTTTAACATATTTATCCCACATTTGACATGTTTTGTGTGGCAGAACTATTTATAAGAAATGATACCTAGGTACATGGTAAAGTAAGAAAGAAGGAAAGAGGATAGAGGTGGGCCACTTGGATTTGGGTGAGCCCAGCTAGGCGGGGATGCCAGGTTATTTTTTGATAAGAGATGTTATTATAAATCAAAGAAGCTTAGTCCCACATTCACGGTGGGTGAGAATAACATGATATTCAAATACCAAAATACACACATGCATAGTGTCCAAATGTGGATGCATATACAAATCTAGGCTATGCATGCATGAGAATTGAGGTGCTAGCTGGATGATGACTCAGTAGCGGGTCCCATGAGAGGTAAGAAAATTTTGATGAAGTGTACAAAGTGAACAACTTGGGATGCATGCCAGTCCAATGGTGGTCATTATGGTGTGAAGGAAAGATGCTTGAAAGATAACCTTAATGCTTCAGCAACATGTCGACACATGTCATCCGATGAGCTAGTGATTAAGATTGCAAGTTGATGCCTAGTCAGCGGTACAGGTGAATCGGATTGTGACAAGTGGCACTGGGGTGTGCACATATCCAACTTGGTAGTGAGGTGCATCATTGGACCAATAGGATCATGCCATGTGTCACATGGTTCCCACCTTGAATTGCAAATCTGTAGCAAATATCAAAATTCAAATTTGTATAGTTTGTACTATATCAATATATCAAAAATTTAAAAAATACAATCTGTTCACGGAAAAATGTCTCGAGGGCTCATTGTCTACCCAAATATACAAGTATTATATGTTTTCAGAAATGCCAGAAGAATAGGAATACAAGGCGGTGTTTGTTTTTAGTTTTGACCAAATTGGTAGAACTAGTAATGACTGTTATTTTCACGATTAGAGTTTGGTAAAGATTTTTCATTTCAGATCAGATTGATATGCAAATCCGACAGAGGGGGAAGATTACATTTCTTGCAACTTGGCTTTCCTTGCAAATTTTTTTCTTGGGTTCACTAAGATATTAGATTTGTTTCTTCTTCCAAGGTATTCATTGTTGATTTGATCTTTTTCAGAAGAAGTAGTTGATTATTCCCAGGAATGTCTTATAGAGGTACAATCAGATCAGATTTCCTTCTCCTCCAGGCCTTGGGATTATTGGTTAGGTTTAGAGATTTTAACCTAAATGATATTTTTCTCATTGTATCCTTGTCTCTATAAAAGGATTTTTGTGATCATTTAGAAGGGGCTGGCTAGAAATTCTTGACACAAGAAGCTGAAAAGCTAAATGTGTATCCTTAGTCGAGATTGTAATATGTTTTGCTAGTTGTGTCAATACAGTGGAAAACCTTTCAAAATCTTTGCATATTGTCTAAGTGTGTATTCTAGAGTAGTTTGTAATACAAGAACTTGAGTCCTCATACTTAATATAGTTTTTAGTTTTCAGATCTCTCCTTTTGTTGTGCTTCTTGAGTCTTGGGTTTTCTGGCTCCTTGCATAGGGTTTACTTGTGTATATTTTTATTTCTCAGCCTTGATCCAGGATTAGGTTAAAAGTCTTTGAATAAAGCATAGATTCATTTGGTTCAACATGAAGGATGTTTTATAATTAGTGTATGAATCTGGTTTATTGATTATGGCTTGGAATCTTTGTTCTTGTATTATGTATTTGTCTTATATATATTGCCCAATGGACAAGGCACTGATCATAAATTACTATCTCCTATAGTGATGCTAGTTTGGCATGGTTGTTTACATTCTGCAAAAGATAAATTAAATCAAATCGTTTCTCTCCTTTTAGTTTTATGTATTTAGGCCTTAGTTATTTCATAGCAATGGAGAGTCAATGAATGACTGGTTATCATTTAGTACTTTATTTCTATTATCTACTCTGTTTAGTCCAGTCCTGGTGTTGTAAAGAAGTGTTCTATTATACTGGATTAGGTGCACCCACCTTGGTTCTGCAAAGCCAGAAGTGTAGAGGGTAGTCTTGTCCCTATAGTTGGTCTAGCTACCTACAAATCTCCCCATATTTGGAACTGACCATTCCCAAAATCAGTCTTAGGTATATTGGTATCACATGGAGTGTAATATCCTATCCAGGAACCAACACTTGGGATTGTTGGAATCCTCAAATTTGTCTGGGCTAGAACTATCATCACTAACTATTGCTCATGAGCATCTTGTAGGAGAGGGTAACTACATATAGTTGAACAGAGGGTGACTCCCTTGCTCAAATTGAAATTGAGTTGTAACTGACATGAAAAGAAATGTTGTTTGACTAATAGGATGATGAAATGTTTCATAGATATTGAGATAAGCAAAGCCAATAAAGATCACTTGCCAAGATAGCATAATAGAGATGGCTTGTCAAAGGTGCTCAAAAATTTATAGCAATCAATTGACTCAAGTTGAGATATGAGAAAGAATCTCGATTAGCAAATAGCTAGAGAGGTAACCATAGTGTGACAAGTGATCGAAAGTAGCATTTGATAGGCTCAAACCCAATAGTTTTAACTCATCTTTCTCAATCTAGAATAAATTTAATCCTACAAATAGCAAGCAAGATTCTAGTAAGAATAGGAAAGGACACTTTGTGAAAAACTAAGATTCAAATTTGATAGCTTCGGATTGTAGACAGTGGTAAGACAACAAAATGATTCTATGCGATAGTTCATAGGGTAGCAGGATGATACAATTTGGCTAGAAGATATTTCACACACAACAGTGTGACAGTAACTAGGTAGTTGATGTGATAGATTGTATAATGTTTGGGTGATACAACATCAGGAGCAAAGTATCACATGATAATATTTAGGCAGGTGGTGCGATAACTATCCAGTATCGCATGATGTTTGACCAGTGAATGTGTAAAACCCAATTTTGAAGAAAATTTGATCAAAGTTGTAGTTTGATAAATTCAATTTCTTACTTTGGAATGCAGTAACAACAAAAAATAGACAAGTTTGCAAATAGAAAGGGATCAAACATGTCATAAAACACTTGAACAAGGGTAGAAGCAAACTTTCCAAGACATGGACTTGGGATATCAAAAAAACAATCTTATGAACACTACCATGATGTTTGATGTTCAAGAACGTTTACATGGGTAGATTATAGCGAAGACAATTCAAGCACTTGCTAACCTAGAAAGACAGGCTCAATACTCAACAACTTAGCCCACACTTGATGTCCCATTGCCTCACACAAAGTGGTTGCCCACAATAGATATTGGCTTTTTCATAGAAGTGCCAATGACACAACCAAAGAAACACAGATGGTGAGTATAAAATCTTGGGGTGATCCAAGTGGTCCACTAGGATCAATCCTTGCACCAAGATGTTGAGCAAAAAAATTGGGTAGCTTCTATCTAAGGTTTGTAATAAGGGCTTCCATTCACAATACCCCTCTTACTCCCTGAAGGTACTCCCTACCTTGCGGCAAGTAATAGACCTCGTGGCCACAAGAGTACGTTAAGCATTCTTGCTTAGCATTTTTCTCATCATCACAATCCCAAAAGTACTCATACTAAGCGAAGACAAGTATTACATCTACCAAGGTTTTGTGTCCTTGATAGCCTTGAGTTTATAGTGGGTCAAAATAGCCAGGTATTAGGTTTTCCTCACTTGGGTTGTTCCTTTTGATTGCTCAAGAGTAGGCCCTCTAAAGGATTCTAGAATAAACAAGAAGTGGATCAACCTTTGAAAGTTGGGATTTTTGGTTCACCACAAGGGTGAAGAGTATACTCTCCTATCTCAAAAGCCTTTCCCAAACATGCCAAGCAATGTTCAATTAACCCTCTTGCTTTTGAAATCTAGAGGTGGGTCAAGATTTATGGTTCACCACAAGGATGAAGAGCATACTCTCCTACCACCAAAAGACTCTAATGACAAGATATTAAGTTCCTAAGAAAATGAACTAGTATAATGCCACACTTAAAAATGAAAAGAAAGAAAAAGCACTTGGTTGTTTGGTTTTTATGCTTTGGGTAGCCCTGCAAGAAAGATTAGTATCCCTTGTGCATTTGAATCTTTGACATGTGTTCTTTTAGCAAACTATGCAAGCAATTAGGGCACACCTACAAGCACAACTCATTAGGCACACAAGGGTTAGTATAGAAAAATAAGATATAATCTACAAATAAGTCTCTATCCTAACATGGAAAATCAAAAACCAAGAAGTAGAAAACTTGAATCTTGTAAAAAAGAACTGAAAATAGTCACTCTCAGGCCTAGATGATAGTTTCTACTGGTAGAAGTTTGCATGATACTTTTCAACATAGGGGTGTGATACTTTTGTTTTGAGCGACACTTCACACTACTCTAGTTGATAGAATGTTATATAGCTGGGTGACAAAGTTCTGTATGGACGTATGATACTTTTGACTGGAAAAGTATCACATGGATATGTAAGAAACTATCATATGATACTATGAAAATGTCATATGATACTCTATTAGAAAAAACAAAAATACAGCTGAAACAACAAGATAAAAGTGATGAAAAATATAGCAGAAATGCAGAAAAAGAAAGGCAAAACAAAGTTGTTCTGCCCCACGATGGGTGCAAAAAATGTGCACTTCTCTAAGCCATTGATTCCAAGGGCATCCATGGAGTGGAAACCTTGAAAAGAGACCTAGAGATCCCTAGGCATGGAGTGCAAGGGTGTTTAGAGGGCTCTCAGCTAGAGCTATTAAGCATGCAACCTTGCTAGTAAACCATGCAATGGGAGATTCAAAGAGACAAGGGAAAGAATGCCAATATCTTCAAGAATCACAATGAAAAATGCAATGCAAGCTATGCTAGAATGAGAATGCAAGAATGCAACTAAACTATGAAAATGAGAGTGTTACAAGCCATTACTAGTTAAGCTATGTGAGCTAAGCTAAAGCATGAAAGAAAACTAGGCTAAGAATGCCATGAAAACTAAGCTACAATGAAAATATGAGGACTAAAATGCAAAAAATTCTTCAAAAGCTCCAATGGCACCAAGAAAACCTACAACAAAACATTAGCATCAAGAGTTGGATCCCTTGAATGAGAAGAAAGCTCTCCTTTTAAAGATAAATGGACCATGGAGATTAAGAGGCAAAAGATTTGATTAAGGGTGGAGTTTGAAAGTGGGAGCAATCCTTGTGCACAAGTCTCCTCCAATGAGAAAGAAGTGTTGACTTTTGTGCCCCATGTGAGACAAAAAACCTTTTCTTCTTATTTATTAAATAAGAATAATGCTTTACTTGTGCAACTTAGAATAAAGGTAAGTGGGGGCTTTTTATTTAAGAAAAGGGGAGGGAATTTCTTTTAATTAAGTAAAGAATTAAGATAAAATGGTTAATCCATAGAATATAATTGAATAAATGATAAAATTAGGATTTGATCAAGAATAAGCAATTGATAAATTTAGAAAATAATTCTAGAAAGGGGCTAATAGTCTAGATGACAATTTTTGGGTGATTACATTTGCCCCTCTTTGACTAATGTGTGATCGATCTGGGAACACATTACGTCAAAGAATAGATCAGCCAAGAAGGTAATAGATAGAGATAGAAAATCCTGCATGGTCAACTCAGTAGCACCAGTACTGAACACTTAGAAGATAGATGGACAGTATCAGAACTTGAGATGAGTTCTAACATGTCAAGCACAATAGATAGATAGATAGATCAATTAGAGAAAATGGAATGGTCAAGCATATGCTCTAGAGAATAGCTAATAGAATAAGTCTACCCCCTCAGGATCAAAATCAAAATGAGGTAGAGGGAATGCAAAAACAAGATGAGAGCAATATGATCAAATCACCAGAAATCATAATTGAAGATAAAAGATAATAGAATAATCATCAAGTAGTGAAAATATGCCGTAGTTGACTAGGTTTGACTGAGAAAGATATAGGATAAAGACAAAGTCAAAACCTTAGAGAGACAAAGTGAAGGAAATGAATGAAAGACTAGAAGGTTCAGACAGATGGAGATGAAGAAATGAAGATGCCCCAATGAAGATCAAAAGACCAGGGCTCAAATGGTTAGCCAACTGTGCAGAAGGAGGAATTTAAAATGAAATTTTGACCATCAAGATGAACTCAAATTTTGATTTTGATCCTGAAAATGGATCCAAGACATCAAAGTTAACTAGGGGTGCAATTTTTGTGAAATTCTGAGATGTTTTGAAAATTAGGTCAAAATGCCCTGTAAGGTCAAAATGCTATATAAGGGGTGAAAAGGTCATTTTCAAATTTAGTTTTATTATGTGAGTTTTGAGAAATTTGAGAGATCTGAGAGAGACTATGGCTCAGCAGACAAGCATTCCCATTCACACACATCAATTAAAGTGCGGTCGGTTGCACAACCGGCCTCCTCAGTATGGTTGTTTTTGGAAATGATCTTTTTATATATGATGATAAGATTAACCACTTATGATGACAAGAATAGAAAATTATGTGATATGAAAACAAGAAGTGAAAGATATGATCAAGAGGGAGAAAAATTCAAGCGTAGTTGACTAACAAGTCCATGAAAGATGAAAGGAGAGCTCTCTCCATATGAAAGATGCAAAACTAAACTAAAATGAACCTAAGAATGCAAGCTACTATGAAAAGTGGTTTACTTGCAAGGTTACAAAGTTTTTAGACTCTAATAATCATCATCGAGCTTTATTGGTAGCATCAAAAGATCATACAATACACACTAGTATAACTATGGGTATATGAATATGATCTGTATCAAATAGGTATGTGGGAATCCCACCTAAGCATCAAAGACATGTAGGTCAAGATGACTAGTGCAGTGAGGCTCCCTAAGTTTAGTATAGCAAGATTATGCTCACATCGAGACACAAAAAAAAGTTAAGATGACCATAAGCATGCACTTGCAGAAAATAGTCAAGAATAATACATTGTAGATCCTTAGTGTCAAGTGTAACAAGCATAAATGCTCATGACAGTTAGGATAAACAAGATATACCCGTAGATACAAAATAGATAAAACATGTCCTCATGCCCCTAGTCTTCTAGCTATGCATCATCAAAAACTACTAGGGATAGAACACCCATCAAAAGAAATCATCATAGACAACACACAAAGAAATAAAGTCAAACAAGTCTCAGTGACTCAAGTGTTTAAGTGCATGTGTGTAGGTCATAGAGTCAAACTTTGAGTATCGGATCTACTGGTGAGAAATATTGTATCATTTTAGACTGCGGGTAGGATATCTGATAAGTGTTGAGAAACACTTGACTCTAGGGAAGTGTTGAAAAACATAGTTGGAAAGTGTTGAGAAACACTATTCGAACCAAGTTTCCCAAGAAACCTTGATGCACAAAGAGACCCAAGATAAGCTAAAACAATGTATGCCCCCTAGACTAAGACAAGAGTCAATTCTAGGCTAGGAGAGACAAATTGAGAAGTGGAGCAAATGAGCGCCACACAAGACTGATAGACATAGGTGCAAGGGTCCCAAGTAGTGCCTATTTCCAAGTTTTCACCACTTGGTAGACTTTTTATATTTTTTTTCTTTTCTTTTTTGGAATATATCATTTTTTTGGTGACACATCAAAGTGCCTATTGCTAGGTTTTCACTAGGATGCTCTTTTTTTCAGAACTTTGTATGCTTTTTAGGATTTTTTTAAGCATCATATATGAATTTTTTTGTAATTTTTTTAGGATCAATAAGATATATACAAAGAGCTCAAGAACCTTAGGCATATAACTTCTTTAGATGTAGAACATTAATAGGTTTGGCAAGCTCTTGTCCCTCAGGTGTAGATAACTGATAGGCCCCAGACCCAAATGCTACCATGATGATGTAAGGCCCTAACCAATTTGGCTTGAACTTGCATTTCTACTCTCTATTCTACTGATTCTTAGGATTTTCTCTTAGGACTAATTCACCCACTTGGAACTCTCTAGGATGAACCTTCTTATTATAGGCAGCATACATTCTTTTCTGATAAGTGCACATGTGATCAAAGGTAGTCTTGCAACGTTCCTACAAACTAGCAAGCTCATGAACTATCATGGCCCTACGGTCTTCATCTGTAATCAAACCATAGAAAGAGAGACTCTCAGTGATGGCATTTCAACCTCTAATGGTATGATAGCCTTAGAACCATAGACCAAGGAAAAAGGTGTGGCACCTGTAGGAGTATGAATAGAAGTTCTATAAGCCCATAGCATAGGATTGATCTACAAATTCCAATCCTTGCCTGATTTGTGCACTATCCTATGAAGAATTTTCAGAAATGTTTTATTCGAGGCCTCAGCTTGGCTGTTCCCTTGAGGGTAGTAAATAGAAGACCAATTTTGTTTGATTTTGAATTTTTTGCACAATTATTTCAGGTCTTTATTCTTGAACTGGCTGCTGTTATCCATGACTATGGAAGAAGGAATACCATAGTGAAAAATGATGTGATTCAAGATAAACAAGGCAACATGTTTTCCCGTAGCTACAAATAGTGGGAAAGCTTCAACCCATTTGGTAAAATATTCAGTAGTTGTAATAATGAACTTATGCCCACTTGAAGAACTAGGATGAATCTTTCCTACCATGTCAAAGGCCCATTACTGAAATGGCCAGTATGTTACAGAGGGAATAAGATCATGTCTAGGAGCATGAATGAGATTCCCATGTAGTTGACATTTCCTGCAAGACTTGGCACATTGAACAGTGTTAGCTTACATAGCAGGCCAATAGTAACCAACCCTAAGCAATTTCTAAGCTAATGCAAGACCATTAGAGTGTGAACCACATATGCCATTGTGTACTTTAGCTAGCACTTTTTCTAACTCCTCTATTTCTAGACACCTAAGGAGAGTTCCATCTAGAGCCTTCCTATACAAGTCACCAGAGAAGAAGTTAAAATTTGAGGCATTGGGGATGAATTGGCACTTCTCATTGCATGTTAGATTTTTAGGAATAATTTGATCTCAGAGATAGGAAAATATAGTAGCATAGCCGGTTGAATCATGACTGAACATAGTGTAAATGACACGGTCATCAAGGGAATCATAGGTGGGATAACACAACTCTTCCACCAGGAACTCAAAGCGTGACTTAGTAGAGCTGACAGAAGTATTATTGGAATGTGTTATGGTTTCTCTAATATGATTTCAAGGTGGTTCTAACAAGCCAACTTGAATATATCATTTGGAGGAAAGATATTTATAAGCAGTAGTTTGTGATTGCTAAGGAATGGTTCAGAGTTGATTGTGAAGAGTAGAGCAGAGTGTACAAAGTGTTGAGCCATCAGCACAAGGTCTATGTGACCAAGTGAAGAGTTTTTTCTATAAATTGGAACTAATCCAAACAACAGGTCAAAGCACAGTTCACCACAATCTAGATATAGCGTGTATCTATTATTCAAAAGGTTGTAGCCTTCACCCCTTTGAGTAGTGTGCTCTTGGATAGTGCATCCTCACCCCTAACAAGGTTAATTGTAAAAGACTCCTAACAAGGACTGACCCTTGACTAGGTCACTATTCTAAATGTATTGTAAAGACAACTCCTAACAAGGTTAAGGATATTCTAACAAGGATTATAATACACTAGTGCATATTATTAGTGGCTGTCAATTCCCACTAGGGTTTTTACCTATTTGGGTTTCCCTGTAACCAAAATATTGGTGTTGTGTTCAAGTGTTCTTTCATTGTGTTTATTATTTATGTTTAAATATACTTAATTGGATAAAGAATTGAAACTTGTAGATAACTGATTCAACCCCCCCATCTTAGTTATCTCTTGGGACTATTCCTAACACAATCAACACAAGTATTCCCATTCCCAAGGTTTACACAAAGGATCACATTTGATCCATCAATGGGTGAAGGTGGAAATGATCTATTGGAGAGGCCATACTTAAATAAAACAACAAGTCTTACTTTCTCTTACAAAACATGCATTCACAAGGCTCATCTCAAAGCCAACTTGCTCATCTCATAAAGCACAAATCAACTTCCCTTATGACCCCACTTTGGAAAAAAATGGGGAGAAGGACAATCTTGATACCATACCCAATTTTTGTTTCTCTCAAAGAAGGATCTCTTTAAGAGGCCTTTTGGAAGCTTTGGGTGATGAAAAAGGTAAACTTTGACCCCCATACCTATGTACATGCATTGGGGTAGCTAAAACTAACCTTAACCACTCCCTAGGGCTCAATTTGACCTCTCTAAAACCCATGTGATGTTAACTCACGAAAATGGGAAATGATGTGACTCATGCCTTTGTTCTCTAATCAATTAACTACACCTAGGGACTCATAAGGTGACCTAAGGGTGGACTAAAGTCAAACATTCCACTTAGGCATGCCAACACATAAGCACTAGTGTTAAGTCACATAACAAAAAGGTACACATCACACCACTTTGTTCAACACATGGCATGCCAAATGGATAAATATATTTACATTTACACATAATTTACATCCAATTATGAACTTAAAAACACTTTCAAATAAAATTCACTCATGCATCACATTTATGAATTTAAAACACATAATAATGAAGTCATTCTCTCCATAGAGTCAACCTTGGCCTTTTCACATTAATCCATTCTTATTTCCTCGCATTTAAAACCATGGTCATAATCCTATACACTCAATTCAAATATCAGTATCACATGAAATCATCACATATGTAATCATATTGAAGGAGAAACATAATCCATAATAACATTCAAATACAAATATGTTGACAAACTGCATTTCATGATTTCAACATATACATAAACCATATTGTATCCTATTTCTATAAGCATCACATATAAGTTTAGTTTCACTTAAACAAGTAACCCTAAGTCAAATGTAGAACCAATTCATTAGGAAATGAACATCATAACTACCTTAGTTCCTATTCCATAAGATAATGTAAATCAAAATGTAGAATTCAAAATTTAATTATCTTTCTATATCATAAAGTCAAGATAAATGTAACATAAGCATATAAAGGTATGTCTAACATCATCATCCATATAAACATGTAAAATAATCACATAATTTCTAATGAAATGAAGTTATAATAAAAATAAGTCTAATATCCCAAAATAGTGTATCATCTAGATTGTCCATGTGTGAAAACATTATCTAAATTAAGATGGGTCGGGGTAGGACCTCACATCCTCCCCCCCTAGGAATGAACTTCCTCTTGGAGTTCATTGAATATATGGGCATACTAAGCTCTCATTTGTGCTATGCTATTCCAAGATGTTGTGACCTCATCATAGCAATCCCAATGAACCCTAACTTGGTCTAGCTCTCGGCCTTAAGGGGCTACAACACAGTGTGCTAGTATACGAATGGGCTCCAAAGTGAGCTGCCCATCTGACTCCACCTGTAAAGCATCCCAATCAATGACATGAGACTCATCATAAATATATTCTCTCAAAATAGATAGATGAATTACATCATGTATGTGCAATAGGCTAGGTGGAAAGGCTAAACAATATGCAACTAGGCCTATCCTCTCCAAAACCTCAAAAGGTCTGGTAAGGAGGCATACCCAATGATCTATGATGCCCATTGTTATAGGAAAACTCTACTAAATGTATGTAATCCTCCCACATAACCTGATGATCCATCACATACATGTGTAGCATATCCTCTAACACCTGGTTGAATCTCTCAATCTGACTATCTGTCTCTAGATGATAAGCTCTACTGAAGTTGAGCCTAGTGCCCAAAGTAGTCTATAGCTCTCTCCAAAATTATGAAGTAAAGAGAGAATCCCTATCAGATATAATTGTATGAAGAATACCATGAAGTATGACAATATATCTCAAGAAAACCTGTGCCATTGTAGGTTCTATGAAGGTACTATGAATAGGTGATAAGTGGGCTACCTTGGTTAACCTATCGACTATCACCATAATAGCATTGTGGTGATGAGATGACATAGGAAGACCAACAATAAAGTCCATGGATATAATGTCCCACTTCCACTCAGGTATCTCATGTGGTGGAAGAAGCCCACTTGGATGGTGGTGCTTTTCCTTAACTCTTTGACACTCCAAGCATCTAGTCACAATCTCTGCAATGTACATCCTCATACCTAGCCAATGATAGAGCTATCTCAAATCTACATGTAACTTCTTGAATCTGGGGTGAGCTCCATATGGTGCTCTATGAGCTTCAAGGATAATGAAGTCAGACAACCCACTAGAAGAAGGTACATAAATGTGTCCTCTATGAAGAAGAAGACCATCGAACTCTCGAGTATAATCTAAGAACGTCCCCTCAAGGGGACTCTAAGCCTGAACCAATTGAGAAACCTTAGAATAGAATCCATCCTCATGCAAGTGCTATAATATGAACTCTCTCAAATCTGTGCTAGTAGTCATAGATGAAAGCTCATGAAATCTCCTACCCAATGAATCTGGTACCATATTCTCCTTACCCTTTATGTAATGAACATCAAAGTCATTCTCACAATGGAAATCCATCCACCTCCTCTATCTAGCATTAAGATTCATTTATGTGAATATGTACTGCAAACTCTGGTGATCTGAGTCAAGCTCGAATCTATGATCTGATAGGACATGTCACCATCTCACCAAAGCATGCACCACTATTGCTAGGTCTAGGTCATGGGTAGGGAAGTTAAGCTCATGAGTCTTGAGTTTCCTAGACTCATAAGAAATAGCTCAACCACCATGCATAAGCACTACCCCAATCCCATCTAATGATGCATATGTGCATACTATGAAGTCCACTGATTGATCCAGTATTGCAAGGATATATGTGCTAGTAAGTTCTCTCTTGAGCTCCTAAAAATATCTATCACACCTCTCTATCCACTCAAACTTCTTCCCCTATCTTTGAAGGTATGTGATAGGATGGGCCACTCTAGAGAATCCTTGAATAAACTATCTATAATAGCTTGTGAGACCCATGAAACTCTTGACCTTGGTCACACTAGTAGGTTCTGGCCAATCCATAATCACTCTAATCTTAGATGGATCAACTGAGATCACATCTCCTGATATCACATGGCCAAGGTAATGAATCTCTAATTTGAAGAAGGAACACTTTAAAAAATTTCTAAACAACTGATTATCCCTCAAGCACTACAAGACTTGTGTCAAATGCTCATCATGCTCATACTCAACTTTTGAGTAGATCAAAATGTCATCTAAGAACACCACCATAAATATATCTAAGAATGAGTGGAATAATCCATTCATGAGGCTCATGAATAGAACTAGAGAATTCATGAGTCTGAAAGGAACCATAGTGAACTCATAATGGCCATAACGTGTACAAAATGCAGTCTTGTGGATGTTTCTCTCAACAATCCTCAACTAGTGATACCTTAAATTCAAGTCTATCTTTGAGAACACATAGTCACCCTAAAGCTGAACAAATGAATCATCTATCTTAGGAAGTGAGTACAAATTCTTGATGGTCACCTTATTCAACTATCGGTAAACCATACACAACCTAAGAGATCCATCCTTCTTCTTAACGAAGATGATGGGTGCACCCCATGGTGATAGGATGAATGTGGCCTTTCTCCAAGAGCTCCTCTAACTAAATCTTGAGCTCGCTAAGCTCATGGGTAATCATCCTATAGGATTCTTCAGATATGGGCTCTACTCTTGGCAAAAGATCAATGAAAAAATCCACTACTCTAGGTGGTAGCATACCAAGTAGCTTTGAAGGAAAAACATCTGAAAACTCCTACAAAATGGGGTGGTCATAAAGGGAAGTCTCCTTCTCTACCTCCCCCTCTCTATCATTGATGGTGATGGAAAACAATTGACAACCCTTTTACATGCACCACTTAAGCTGCATACCATAAATCATACGAAGAGATATAGGCCTCTGAACTCCTTAGATAAATGAGGACACAACATCTATTAGGAATGAATGTTAAATTTTTTGCAGCCATTCTATAGCAGTTGTTGTTGCATTCATGACTATGATTGTCATTGATGTCAACACAGTGATTTATCGAAGACTTGCAGAGAAGCAGACAAAGTTTGGATTAGCGCACATGGGTTATTGTAGTTGGAGCTATGTGATGTTGAGGATATACTATTTGATATGCTATATTTCTATGGTTAAGAGCATAGATATTAATTCATTTATTCATGGAAGTTATGATCATTTTGGTGGAAGCAGTATTCAGGCAATGTTCTTGAGTAGCGGTTTGTGGAAATCAGATGATATCTCCTAATCATGATGGAATCTAGTTTTGCAAAATTAAAGGGAAGTTAAAGACACATTGATAATGACATGGATGATAGGTCAAACTTTGAGGTTGCATGAGTGAAGATTTATTGTATTTGCAAGCTGACAGTTTTGTGTAATTTTGGTGTAGTGTATGGAAACTTTTATGTTGTAATTGTATGCCAACTCATTTGTAATTATTTGAGTGTGGTATAAAGGAAGGAATGTATTTCCTTTTTGTAATGAATTTATGAAATGGAAGTAGCGAATGTATTGATGATGATTGTGTGTGATGTTGTATGCATGAAGTGAAGAAAAGAGCTAAGTATGAAAGAAAATTTGTGAAGGAAGACATGCGGAGTACAGAGATATGAAATTGAGATCTAATGTAGTAGTGAGTACAGTTTGGCATAGTCAAAGAAGAGGTAACATATTATTCTATTGAGTAATGCAAAGATTATTTGGACAGTGTGTTCAGTGATCTTACCTTGAAGCTGTTTGGGCAGTGGGTCCTTCTGTCTTCCATAACTCTTAACAGGGTTAGAATCTTTTAATAGGGATTCAAAATCTCCTAACAGGGATTCATATGTACTGAATGCATTTCATAAGACTCCTAACAAAGTCCATCCTTTCACAAGGAATATTCATATTAGTGCATCTTTTTGTGGGCATCATTTCCACCGGAGTTTACTCTTTGATCAAGAGGTTCCCTAGTCAACATATATTGTGTCATTATGTTATTGTGTATGAATATCTTTCTATGGTTGGTAATTAGATTGCTTATATGGTTTAATGCTGTTGAAGATGATAAAAGTTATAATTATAAGATAACTGATTCACCTCCCCCTCTTAGTTATCTTGGTGGACTTTCCTTTTTAACAATTGGTATCAGAGCGGCAAGTCCTTGAAAAAGAAGTTTAACAACTTAAGGAGATCCATGGTGAATTTCAGGAAAGAAAGCCCTAAGTTTGATGGAGTAAATTTTGACAGCTAGAAAGAAAAGATGAAGACACACCTACTATGTTTAGAACTAGGTTATTGGTTGATTACAAAGAATGATAAGGCTATCATTGAAGAAGACAATCTTGAAACATGTACTATTGATGAGAGAGATCTATTCATGTGTAACATACTTGCAAGAGAAGCACTTTTGACAGCACTTCCAGAGAATGAGTATAGTCAGGTAAAATGTTTTAAAAAGTCTCATGAAATTTGGAAAGCTTTACACTCTACTTTTGAAGGTGATGAACATG
Organism: Chamaecyparis obtusa; assembly: GCA_027943335.1. Lineage (NCBI taxonomy): Eukaryota > Viridiplantae > Streptophyta > Pinopsida > Cupressales > Cupressaceae > Chamaecyparis > Chamaecyparis obtusa. The sequence goes on from BSBK01000662.1 coordinate 1,088,246, forward strand.
CAAAAAGAGTTAGATTATATAATTGGATTTGTGCATTTGAAGATATAAGAATGTTGGAAGATGAATCTATTAGAAAATATATTGGTAGAATGTCAAAAATTATTAGAGGTATAAAATCTTGTGGAGGAACAAAGAAAGAGAATGAAGTGATATGGAAAATTCTGAGGACATTGACTCCTACATTTAAGTAGACACCAAAGATGATTGAACAAGTCATACCTTGTACAAAAAACTTTATAAGAGAGACTCTTCTTGGATGATTGGAAGCAACAGAAATGAACTTGAGATTATTAGGAGACTTACCTAGAATGGAGATAGCATTCAGTTCCCTTAGTGTTCACCCTACTTTGTCAAGAAGCATTAGTGTGAGTGGAGATTATGCTGGTAGTAGAAGATCTAGAAATGAAGAAGACAAGAAGATTGAAGAAGGTATTGCCATGCTTGCGAAAAAAGAATCGGATAGTAAGAAAATATTTAAATGTTGGACTTGTCAAGAATATGGTCATTTTTCATCTAAATTTCCTAAGAGAGTTAAAAAGTACAAAAATAATTTCAAACCTAGAAGATCTAAGGAATGTTATTATGCTAATGATGAAGATCTTGAAGCTAGTATAGAAAGAACCTTAAGTGAAAGTGATACTGAGAATAATGATGACATAGGATTTGTAGCAATTAAAGAAGAGAATCTTGAAACTAATGTTAAGGAAGAAAAAGCCTTAGTTTTTCAAGTTGAAAAGAAAGATGATTGGATTATAGATAGTGGTTGTTCACATCATATGACTGGAGACATGAAAAAGTTCATAAAGTTGAATGAATATGATGGAGGAGTTGTTAGAGTTGGAAACAATGCACCTTGTTTGATTAAAGGTATAGGATCTATTACTCTTGATGGAAAGACTAATACTGATGATGTTTATTTGGTGGATGGATTGAAACATAATCTTTTGAGTGTTGGATAGTTAGCTGATAAGGGATATCAAGTTTGGTTTACTGAGAAAACTTGTGTGATAAAGGATAAAGATGGAAATCTGATTGGAATTGGATCTAGAACTAGAGGAAATGTATTCAGTTGAAACCTACTGAGATGACATGTTTGATTACTAAGATTGATGATAGTTGGTTATGGCATAGAAGGTTTTGTCCTATAAACTTTGATAACATTGTGAAAGTAAGCACTACACTTGCAGTAAGAGATTTACCTAAGATTATGAAGCCTACTAACATGATTTGCAAAGAATGTGTAATGGCTAAATAGGACAGAAGTTCTTTTCCCAATAAGAAGTTTACATCTACAGAGAAGTTGGAGATTGTTCATACAGATTTGAGTGGTCCTACTAGGACTAGAGGATTCTATGGAGAAAGGTATTTTATGATTCTTGTTGATGATTTTACAAGAATGATGTGGATTGCATTTCTTAAAGAAAAATATGAAGCATTTGATAAGTTTAAGATTGTTAAGAATAAAGTTGAGAATGAATCTGGAATGAAGATTAAATGTTTGAGACTTGATAGAGGTGGAGAATTTACTTCTAGAGAGTTTAACATCTTTCATGAAGAAAATGGCATTAAGAGACAATATTCAACCCCTAGAACACCTGAACAAAATGGCATCGCAGAAAGAAGGAACAGATCAGTGATTGAAGCATCAAGAGCTATGTTGTTTGAGAGTGATTTGGTGAAGATATTCTGGAGAGAAGTAATGAACACAGTAGTGTATACAATGAATAGAGTACAAATCAGAGCAGACAGAGATAAGACACCTTATGAATTATGGTTTGGACATGCACCCTCAATTAAGTATTTTAGAATTTTTGGAAGCAAATGTTATATAAAGAGAGATGATGATATTGGAAAGTTTGATCCTAGAAGTGATGAAGGTATATTTCTTGGATATTCTTTGAAAAGAAAAGCTTATAGATGTTACAATAAAAGAACTAAGACTATTGTTGAAAGCACAAATGTTAAAGTTGATGAAAAGTTCAAAATTTAGGAAATAATGCTTGATTATGAATCAGATGAAGAAGCTCATCCTAAACCTAAGATTGGATCTACTGAATTATTTTATGAAACTGACAGTGATTTGTTGAATGAAAGCCACAGTGAAGTCATTGAAGAACCTATATCTAAAGAGAGATCTAAGATAGTGACACCTAGCAAGAGTTTGTTAGGAAATCATCCTATTGAACAAATTATTGGGAGCATCAAAAGAGGAGTTCTACCATAGAATAAGGTACAAGAATAGTTATGTTTGATTTCTCAAATTGAACCTAAGACTACTAGTGAAGCTTGTGAAGATGAGAGATGGACTATTGCTATGAAAGAAGAACTAGATCAGATTGAAAAGAACAAGACATGCGAATTAGTCCCTAGACCTAAAGATAAGAATGTTATTGGAACTAAATGGGTATTCAGAAATAAGATGAATTAACAAAGAGAAGTAGTAAGAAAAAAATCAAGATTGGTATGTAAGGGTTACTCACAACAAGAAGGAATTGATTATGAAGAAACCTTTGCACCTGTTACATGAATTGAAGTAGTAAGAATGTTTTTGGCTTATGCAGTTTACAAAAAATTTAAAGTATATCAGATGGATGTGAAGTTAACATTTCTGAATGGAGAATTGGAAGAAGAAGTCTAAATTGAGCAGCCTGAAGGTTTTCCTTTGACTCAAGAAGGAGACATGGTATGTAAACTAAAGAAAGCTTTATATGGACTTAAATAAGCACCTAGAACTTGGTATGCAAGACTGGATAAGTATTTTTTAAAATTGGGATTTACAAAAGCAACAGCTAATAGAAATCTGTACACAAAAGAAATTGAAAATGGTTTGTTAGTTATAGTTATTTTTGTTAATGACATTATCTTTGGAGGATAAGATGAAGCTAGTGACAAATTTGTTGATGAAATGAAGACTGAATTTGAAATGAGTATGATTGGTGAAATGAAATAATTTTTGGGATTATAGATAACAAAAAACAATGATGGTATCTTTATAAGTCAAACAAAGTACTTGAATGACTTGTTGAAAAGATTTGGAATGGAGAATTGTAAACTAGTTGGAACACCCATGGTGACCAGACATAAGTTATCTAGCATAGATGATACTCCTATAGTGGAACATAAGAAATACAGATCTATGATTGGAGGATTGTAGTATTTGACTCATACAAGACTTGATATAGTGCATTCAATTGGAATTGTAGCAAGATTTCAAGCTAAACCTAGAGAATCACATTATGCAGCAGTAAAAAGGATACTGAGACATTTAAGAGGCACAATGGACTATGGATTATGGTATGAAAGATATGATGATTTTACCCTATGTGCATATACAAATGCTGATTGGGGAGGCAATGTTGATGATAAGAAAAGCACCAGTGGTGGAGCATTTTGCCTTGGAGGAAGATTAGTTTCTTGGTTAAGCAAGAAGCATAATTATATCTCACAAAGCACAGTAGAAGCAGAATATGTAGCAACGGCAAACAATTGTAACCAGATAATTTGGATGAAGCAAATGCTGAAGGATATTGGAATAAAAAATTTTGAACCTATTTTCATACATTGTGACAACACCAGTACAATTAGTATGTCTAAGGATCCTGTATTACATTCTAAGACAAAGCATATGGAGATTAAGTATCATGTTGTAAGACAGAAAGTTATCGAGAAAGAAGTTAGACTTGAGTACATAAGTACAAAGGAGCATATAGTAGATATATTCACAAAGCCTTTGCCTAAGGATAAATTTGAGTATTTGTGAGGTATGCTTGGGGTTATGCCCCAACCTACTGTTAGCTCAAGAAAATTTTTTAGGCCTTTGCAGTTATTTTTCCCATTTCCATGCAAAAGCCCTAGGCAAAATTCAAATTCTGGCTGTTTGCAAGATAAACCCTAAGTGTGCCCTAGCACTGTTCTAAATTCATGTTACTTTTTGGGCCACTTAAAAAATTGATAAACACATGTGCTTTAATATTTTCACCTGACAGTCTTCTTTTTTCCTAAAGTCTAGCGCTTTAATTTTTCCTATAGTTTTTGACCTTATTCCTTTCTTGGGCCCAGCTTTCTAACACCATATCGATCCAACGATGGGAATAAGATCTTATGGAGTGTGTCAGAGGTTTGTGAAGTTGCACCAGCCATTAATTCTCTTTCACGATAAAGGCTTTTCAATGTAACGGGTCCACATGCCAGGTGTGCTTAGTCAGCACTTTCTCATTGGTCAATGTATTAATGACTCAGAATATTGTCAGTGGGGCCAATGATTTCGGAGGTTCAGAGGCTCTAAAATTTGCAGAGATTAATGGTAGGTGTGTCTTCACAAAGGATGTGTCAGATGCATGAGATTATAAGACAACTGTTAATTCTTTTTTGTGACATAATCTTTTCTTTCAGTGGGTCCACTACCAGGTGTTCATAGTTGGTGGCTTTTGATTGGTCAAGGAGGAGTGACTTGGAAATTGTTAGGTGGGTCTACAATTTTTAAAGGAGATAAAGTGCGTGTAGGTCCACAAGATCATGTGGTTGTCATTATACCAGTGGGAAAAGTTGATCAATTTTTAAGGTTAGCAGTATAGTGACAGTCGTTGATCTTGCTTGGTCGATGAGATGTCAGTGTGGGACCTTTTGCCAGTGGGTGATGACATGTGCATTTGTGATTGGTTGAGCTAATAATGAGGTGGAGCTTGTCAATTGGGCCTATGTCAGAGATTGTTGATCGACGGTCAGCATATGATCACATGGAATATTCTTCCCCCATGCGATCTTACACCCATCATCCAATTGGATTCCTAGGGCTAGTGGGTCATGTGTCAGAGCTAACTAGGTGGAGGTAACAAATGGTATGATGACATTTGGTTGTTTGCATGTGGGCCCAGGGTTATAAAGTATATTCTAATTTTTGGTGGCTCAGACAAAATGTTTAGTGGGACCGATTGCCATGTGTTTCTAAGATGTCAGGTTTTGATTGGCCATGGATTTTATGTATGCAAACACGTTAGTGGGCCCAAGAGATTCTAAAGGATGCAGAGGTAGAAGATCTATTGGCTGTCTGATGTTCACATAGAATCTTTTGAGGCTATGTGAACTTACGATAGTCGTTCATTTTAAAGCTTATGAAGAAGTGGGTCCAGTATGTCGATTCATCACTAACGTGCTTTTTTCTCATTGGTTGAGGGTTTAGTAATGTCTAAAGTGATTTTTAAAGATTTTTGTTGACTATTGAAGGATTTTATGAGTTTCCCGATCTATCGGGAATAAGATAGATCAACAGTCAAGTTTTAAAGTTGAGCTGGTTACTATTTTTATTCAAATTCAAATATCCTGCAGGGTTTCGCTAGGGTTTTTGAACCAGTGAGTCATCTAAAATGATGCAGTGGCCAGGAATTGAATTTTTAAGTACAGATTGTAGTTGGGAAAGGATATAGAAGGTATAAATTACAGCTAAAATCCAATTTTGTTTCCTATGATGCCGAGCCAAATGAATATCAGGGTTGAATTTTTGCAGAGGGGCATTCATTGTAGTTTGATAGTGAAATAATAAAATCAGATTTGTTGAAAAGGAGCCAAGGATAGCATTGAAAACATAAAGTATGTCAGTTCAATTACAAATATCTCACCTGCTTCAATATTGTAGTTATTATAAACCCTTTGGGGTTGTTGTAAAGGTTTTTTAGGTTATTTTTGTGTAGCCCTAGAATGATCGATTGCTTGTTGCATCTCTTGGTATAAAGGGATTTTTTATGATCATTCTAAGGGATTGGAGTTTAGGTGTTAAAAAGATAGAAATTTTTGAAACCCTATCTTTTCAGTCAAGGATTGTAATTTTTGATACCATTTTATCAAACAATAGAGAAGTATAGATTGATGTTCTTATCTTGCAAGCTTACTATTTTGGATACTGTATGCACATTGCGAAAGGTTATACTTAATACAAACCTTAGATCTTTTCTCTCCTTTGCTCTATTCTTTGAATATTTAAATCTTTGCTTAAGGTTTATGTGAATGTATTGGTGCTTTGAGTTCCAACCTAAGAGTTAGATTAAATATTGCTCAAAGTGAAATATGTGTTCTTGGAGTTTATTTGAAGATTTTCATAAGCAGGAAAGAGTTGGGATATTTTGTATTTATGTCTAGAGACCAATTTTAGACACCATTGTATTCATCCTTTTCCTTGATATTTTGCCCAATAGATATGGCACTGGTAGGTATTCTCCTATCTTTGTGTTGAGAAGAGTGATTCAAACCTTATAATCCCAATCATTTAAATCACTACTAGTCTTTTACTTTTATTTACATTTGTGTATTGTCCTACCTAGTGATGGAGGATCAATGAACAATAGGTTTTTGTTTAGTATTCTCTCACTGTATTCATCTGTTGAAAGATCTAATAAAGAAATAAGGGGCAGATTTAGATCTATCAGTCAGAGTTAATACTATTGGATCAGGTGCACCTGCCTTGGTTTTGCAAAGCTAGAAGCAGAAGAGGGTAGTCTTATCCCTATAGTTGGTCCAATTGATTATAGATTTACCATATTTGGAGCTAACCATTCCTTAACATCGATCATAAGCATATTGGTATCTCATGGAGTGTAAAATTCTATCCAAGAACCAACAAATTGGTGACTTTTCTAGGGAGTAAAGCATTACAAAAAAGGAAAATCAGTTCTGAGTCACTATTTATGTTGTAAATTTTCAATATCTCATTACCCATTTGATTCAGCCCTTCTAGGTCACCATCAAGTCAGTGATTCTATTAGAGAATAGAGAAATACTATCAAGAGCAAATAGTGTAGGTTTCAAGTTGAGCTTGACTCCTGACCTACCTATTTCAATCATTTGATATCTCTAGTGTTACAAATCAGCATAGATAATGCAGGTACAAGTTAAGCTTAGACTCCTGGCCAGCTTATCATTTATCTAGTGGTCTTCATTAAAGACTATAAGAGTCAATTTTAGTAAGGTTTCAAATTATCTCACATATTGTGACTGGTGACTCTCTAAGCATCTCTGTAACTAGTACTTTATAATATATAGTTATGAGCTTCAAAAATACAAGGTCTAATAGGAAGGAACACCCAGAAGAAAGGTTGCAAGGTGGGCTTCCTGCCACATCAAGAAGAACTCAGGTTAGGAAAGAAAAAAGTGTTGATGATCTGTCTCTAACTTGGAAACAAAGGGGAAACCTAGGATGGGAGGGTCTTACTCCTAGTCATCAAGGAAATGCCTCAGAATATGAGAAGGCAGTTGATTTGGGTCTGAAATAGTATGAAGACTATTATTCCCCCACAGAAAGAGAGGGTGAAAGACCATCCCAAAATAGAAGGATTTTAGGAAAATTTAGTAGGTCTAGAAGCAAAAGCAAGGGTGGATAGGACTTTTTTCCCCCTTTAGCCCTTGATTCATCAATGCCCCAAGGCCCCCATGAGTCTCAGATCAACAAGAAGAGCCCCAAGCACAACAAGATGAGACTGAAACCACTTTGCCTGATTCTAAGGAAATTTTTGAGGAAGTATATGAATTGGAAAGAAGAATTTAAGAATAAGCAGCCATCAGGCAAAAGAGAGAAGATGAGAAGGAAGAAAGGGTCAGACATGCCATGATCAGGGCTGACCAATTAAGAAGGTAACTATTAGATTTAGAGGCTATAAATTATGTTCCCATTCCTGAAAAGACAAATGAGCTACCTATTGTCCATAAGAATTTTGAAACTAGGAAACCGAAGGATAAAGGGAAACAAAAGCAAGTGGGCATTTCAATTAAAGAGCCTGTAAACCCCAAGGGTCCTATAGACCAAGCCCTAAGATTGGTAGCTGACCTTGAAAAGGCCAAAAAGGAATAGGAATTGCTAGCCAAAGAACTTGAAAAGGCAAAACTAGAAGCTGCAACATTAGAAATGAAAAAGAAAAATGATTTTCTTGAAAGGTCTGCAGGACCTACAAATTTTTGTAGTTCTACCAAAACACAAGGAGAAAATGTCACAAATTCAGCAAATTAGACAATTTGTGTTCCTCCACCAAGAGGTTTTAAAGGTGCCACCACTATGAATAATAATGCATCTACATCTCAGGGTGCTGGTTTTCCTAATTTAGGGATTATACATGAAAGATGTAAACAGTTGGTTTTTACTGGTATCCCTGGCTATCCTAACCCCATCCTTGAAGAAATCAAAAAGAAGCTTCCTAAATTCACAAGAAGTAATGTTGTAACTTTTGAGGAACATTTAAAAAAATTATTGATGTCATTGATGATTATAATATTGTGTCTGATGATGTTATCATGAAGCTATTTGTGTAATCCCTAACAAAAGATTCAAGGGATTGGTTTAGGGCTATGCCACATGGTAGCATAGGATCATGGGATTAGCTTAGACATTGTTTTAAAGAGAAATATGGTGATAAAACACATGAAGGTTTTATGCTAAATGAATTCAATAACATAAAAATGAACTTTAATGAGGATGTTGTTGAATTTAATGTTAGATTTCAAAAGGCCATGCATAAATTGTTGCAGGTTATCAGATTGGATGACAGGGTGTGTCTTGTCACATATTTAAATGCTTTTGATTCTAAGATGGGCTACCTATTGAGAGATAAAAATCCAAGGAGTCTGGTTGAAGCTTACAAGTTAGCTGTGAACATAGAAAGCAACCACAAAATCTCAGGAAAGTTGGGAAGGAGAGAAGATAACAAGTCTCCTTTGTTAAATAGAAAAGATCTAGGAAAGCTTCAAGGTGTGAAACCTAAGGATGATGAAAGTTTAAAATAGATTCTGAAAGGAATCAAAGATTTGAAGCCTGGTGAAAATAGAGGTAATAAAGTTGCAAGAGGGGACAAGCCCCCCTTTAATAATTTCAACAAATTGCCAAGAATGCAGAATTACCCCTACAACACTCAATGGAAAGATGGGAAGCCTTTTATTCCTAAGAAAAGAGATGAACCAAATGATAGGACCCCTAATCCATTATAAATAAATTCAATGAATATGGTGGAAGAGGTCCCATGGTGTGCTACTTGTCAGTCACCACATGATGCTAATTATTGTGCCATATCCCAAAATGTCTCTCCTCAAGAAGAGTAGGATTGCAATGACGAACAACCTTATGATGACCAGGGATGTGGGATGTTCTCTTCTCATGTTTTGAGTGAGGTGGATTTTGCTGAAGAGGATGAAAATAAGGATTCATCACATTCCCAAATTAGAAATGAATCCTATCATCAGCAAGTTTTTTCAGATGATGAAGATAGTGAGCCTAACAACATCCAGTGTAATGTTCAAAAGAATGAACAAATAAATACTTTGAGAAGACCTTCTGATGAAGAAATTGCTTTGATAACAGCCAATTTGGTTACTCAGGCAAAGGAACATTATAACTTGAGGAATAGAGTTATTGGTGATGCAAACCCCAAGCATGCTAGCATTTTTATCAAGAAAACAAATAAAAATGTAAAAACTTCACAAGGAAAGACTAAGGATGCTAATCTTGTTGATAAAGTCAAGGTAAAGAAAGTTTCCAAGCACAATATTATTTATAAGGTAAAAACTATGCCTACTGCTGAGGTTGTACCAGTTTTGCAAAAGAAAAACAAGGCCAAAACTGACAAACCTGCAAATACATCCACCCAAGAAGCTGATAAAGATATTGTAGATTCAAAACTAGATGTACCTGATTTAAAGTATGTTCCAGTTGACATGAGTAAATTGTTGTCTCAAATCACTATCAAAGTCCCATTATTAGAGATGCTAAGTATAGAAGAACATAATAAAAATGCCTTGAAATGGGTAAAAAGTGTAGTACATACCGATTCTCAAAAAATAGAAAAAACTGAGAAACAAGTAGCAATTGTGGATGAAGAAGATGAAAATTATAGTGAGGATATTGTTTCTAGGAGCCCTCAAATATATTTGGACACAAATGTTGTTAGTACTACAATAGGATCAGTTGATCCTTTTTTCTTGACTCTGTAAATAAATGGAAAGCTGCTGAAGAATTGCATGATTGATTCTGGAGCATCAAATACTGTTATGCCTATTGAGGTTATGAAGTCTTTAGGTTTGAAAGTGGATACACCCCATGGAAGGTGTCAAGCTATGGATTCAAGAGAAGTACCAGTTTTTGGTACTATTAAGGCTTTGCCTTATAGATTGGCTACATACCCCAACAAACAATTGACCATGAATTTTTTGGTAGTGGATATTCCTCCCCAGTATGGAATGTTACTGTCAAGAAAATGGAGTGCCTCTATGGGAGGAAGCATATAGTGTGAGTTATCATTTTCCACTTTTAATTTTGAAGGATAGAATATCAAGGTCACTACGGAGTCTAGGACCCCTCATATGATTGAAGAAGAAGAGCAACACAACATGAATTATTTCCTTGATACTGGTATTAATGCCTTCAAAGTCCAAGATAAGGAAGCAGAGGAAGGTATTGAGCCTCCCCACAAATCAAAAAGCCAGGAGGGGTGGATTGACCTTGATAATCTCTAGACCATGTATTTTGATGGAGCAAATAGAAAAGAAGGATCTGGAGCTAGAATATTGCTCATATCTCCAAATGGTAAAACTTTCAAGTTCTCATTTACTTTGTTGTTTTCATGCACAAATAATGTTGCAGAGTATGAGGCTTTGTTAATTGGTCCAAGATTAGCATCAAGGCATGGCATAAAGTGTTTGAAAGTTATAGGTGACTCTGAGTTAGTCATATCCCAAATTAGATCGAAATATGCTTCAAAGAATCAGAAGTTGAAACAATAGAGGAATGCAGTATGGGATGAGATTGAAAGCTTTAGTGCTTTTAATATTTGTTGGATGGAACGAAGTCAGAATAGGATGACATATTTTTTGGCTAATATAGCCCTTAGACCAAAAGATGTTACATTTGTAGATGTTTCTAATATAGAGGTACAAGCTAGACCTTCCATCCCTGACAATCTAGATAATTGGCAAGTTTTTTCTGATGACCAAGATATATTAAGGTTTCTCCATTGTGAATCTCGCTTTGGTGATAAAGAAATGGACTTTAGTGCTTATGTTAATATAGTGAATGGCAAAGATGTCATCTTTGGGAAAGAGGTTTTGCAATTAAAATCAAACAAGGTTCCTAAAGGACTAGTTGCTCTTAAAAGGGCATTTGACAATAAAGACAAGGCCTTCTCAGCTAGTACTGATAAAATCAATGATCTTGAAGAGATAAAATTGGGCATAGGGATAGCTCCCAAGGAATTTTATATAGGCAAGTCTCTCTCCCCAAGAACTAGGAAAAAATTGATTGACCTTCTCAGAAAATTTAGGCATGTTTTTGCCTGGTCTTATGAAGAGCTTAAAGCTTATAGAGAAGACCTTTTTTAGCATGAGGTTCCACTCAAGGAAGGTAGAAAGCCTTTCAGAAAAAAGTTGAGACTTGTTAACCCTACCTTGGCACCCAAAATGTAGAGTGAACTGAATAAGATGATGGATGCTAGAATAATCAAGCCCATTAGGCATTCCACTTGGGTTTCAAATTTAGCGTCTGTCAGAAAAAAGAATGGTGATATCAAATTATGTGTAGATTTTAGGAATCTTAACATAAATTCTTTGAAAGATAACAATGGATTACCCAATATGGAGAACATGTTACAAAAGGTCACTAGATTAGAATTGATGTCCATGATGGATGGTTTTTGTGGTTACAATCAGGTCATGGTAAAGGACACATAAAAGTTTAAAACTACATTTACAACTCCATGGGGAACATATGTTTATGTAAGAATGCCATTTGGGTTGACTAATGCAGGTGCCACTTTTCAGAGGGCTATGGATGTAGCCTTTGCAGATTTCATTAATAGATTTATGGTGGTATATCAGGATGACTTGACAGGATTTTCAACAAAAGAAGAACAACATTGTCAACATCTCGAGAAAATTTTTATCAGAGCATTGAAATATGGGTTTTCTTTGAACCCAAAGAAGTGTGCCTTTGGTGTGACAGAAGGAAAACTTTTGGGGCACATTGTTTCAAAGGATGGTGTAAGGATAGATCCTAAAAGAGTGGAGGCTATTGACAAACTATCCTTACCGAAAAATATCAAGGGAATTCAGTCCTTTCTAGGACAAGTCAACTTTTTAAGAAGGTTTATTACAAACTTTGCAGAAATTAGTATTCCCATATCAAGGATGTTAAAGAAAGGAGCAAAAATGGAATGGAATACTGAAGCAGTTCAAGCCTTCGATGACATTAAGAGGGCCATTAAGCATGCCCCAGTCTTAAAGACACTGGATTATAGAAAACCCGTACAAATTTTCTCTTTTGCATTTGCCCATACTATTGTTGTAGTACTTTTACAAAAGAATGCTGAAGGTTTTGAACAACCTATTTCCTTTTTTAGCAAGACTTTACAAGTATTAGAATTAAATTATGATATCATTGAGAAAAAATCTTATGCCTTGGTCAAGGCCATTAAAACATTCAGATCCTATCTAGTGGGAGCCATAGTGGTTGCCTATGTTCCAAGTGCTACAGTCAAGGACATCTTGGTCCAAGAGGTTTCAAGAAGAAGATGTAGGTGGATTAATAGAATTCAAGAATTTAACATTGATATCCACATTACAAAGTTGGTTAGAGGTTTAGGCCTAGCAAAAATGATGGCCCAAAGTAATCTAAATGCAAACCAGATAAATGCTTTAGAAGAGGATCAAAGGCCTTACATGTGTAACATGGATTTTTGTGAATGGTACAAGGATATTGTCAAGTATTTGCAAAAGATGGTCTTACCCCCTAAAATGGATGACAATAAGAGAAGAATTGTTAAACTCCACTCTTTAAGATATGCAATTATAAATGGTGAGCTTTTGTGGAGGAGTAATGAAGGTGTTTTGCTCAGGTGTGTAGACCATGATAAAGCCTAGCTCTTGATGCATGAAATGCACAGTGGAATTTGTGGAGGACACTACATGGCAAAGACTACAACCCACAAGATTATCAGGGCAGGTTTTTGGTGGCCTTCACTTTTCAAGGATACACATCAGTTTGTCAAGAAGTGTGATCCTTGCCAAAGGTTTGTAGGAAAACTAAAATTCAGTGGGAATTTGCCTCTCAGACCTATTTTTGTTCAAGCCCCTTTTTAGAAATGGGGTATGGATTTCATTGGTGAAATCCCTAATAAGTCCAGTAGTGGACATTCCTACATCTTAGTGGCAACAAATTATTTCACTAAGTGGGTTGAGGCAATCCCTACAAGAAGAGAAACCAAAAGGGTAGTAACAGATTTTATGATGCAGAATATCTTGACAAGGTTTGGTTGCCTAGAAACTATGGTGGTTGATAATGCACTATGTTTTAGGTCAGAGGAGTTTGTTGACTTCTACAGACATAATGGTATTAAAATTTCATATTCTTCTGCTTATCATCCACAATGAAATGGCCAGGCAAAATCCAACAATAAGAGTTTAATCAAGATTTTGAAAAGAGTCCTGGACAAAAACAAGAAGGCTTGGGACTCCAAATTGCTACAAGCCCTATGGGCTGATAGGGTTACAATAAAGAAAGCAATAAGGTGTGCCCTTTTTGACTTAGTGTATGGAATAAATGCAAGATTACCTCAAAATAACTTATTGCAAATGTACCAATTCATTCAAAAATATGATGAAGATGTAGAAGAAGATATGACAGTTAGAATGAATGATCTGATTCAACTCAATGAGGTAAGAAATGATACACACATCAACAATGAGAATTTGTAGGCCCAGTGCAAAGTCCTCTATGATAGAAGGACTACTCAGAGAAATTTTGCAGAAGGAGACATGGTATTAATGTGGAATGTAAGAACGCAAGACAAAGGAAAACATGGGAAATTTTATCCCATATGGTTAGGCCCATATATTATTGAAGAAAAATGGGGACCAGGTTCTTACATTTTGAAGAATTTGACAGGAGAGCTCCTGGAGCTGCCTATTCATAGTCAATTTTTGAAATTCTATTTCTCCTAAAAATTTTGACTCTTTGTATAGGTCTTGTTTAGGTTTCTGTGTGCAGTTCCCTATTTTTGGTTCAAAATTTTTGGTTCTGGTATACTATACTGAGAGATTCTAGTTTCTCATTGCATCTGTAGGAGATACACATCCTTGAGCATGAGCCACTATTAGCACAAGAAAAAATTTTAGGCCTCTGCAGTTATTTTTCCCATTTCCTTGCAAAAACCCTAGGAAAAATTCAAATTCTGGCCATTTGCAAGATATAACCTAAGTGTGCCCTAGCCCTATTCTAAATTTGTGTTACATTTTGGGCCACTTAAAAAATTGATAAATGCATGTGCTTTAATATTTTCACCCGGCGGTCTTTTTTTTTTCCTAAAGTCTAGTGCTTTAATTTTTCCTATAGTTTCTGACCTTATTCCTTTCCTGGGCCTGACTTTCTAACACCATCTCGATCCAACGATGGGCGTAAGATCTTATGGAGTGTGTTAGAGGTTTGTGAAGTTGTGCCAGCTATTGATTCTCTTTCACGGCAAAGGCTTTTCAATGTAATGGGTCCACATGCTAGGTGTGCTTAGTCAACACTTTCTCATTGGTCCACATATTAGTGACTCAGAATATTGTTAGTGGGGCCAATGATTTTAGAGGTTCAGAGGCTCTAACATCTACAAAGATCAATGATGGGCATGTCTTTGCAAAGGATGTGTCAAATACATGAGATTATAAGACAACTGTTGATTCTTTTTTGTGACATAATCTTTTCTTTCAGCTGGTCCACTGACATGTATTCATAGTTGGTAGCTTTTGATTGGTCGGGCAGCGGTGACTTGGAAATTTTTAGGTGGGTCTGTAGTTTTTAAAGGAGATAAAGTGTGTGCAGGTCCACAAGATCATGTGGTTGTCATTATACCACTGGGACAAGTTAACAAATTTTTAAGGTCAACAGTATAGCGATAGTCGTTGATCTTGCTTGGTCGACAAGATGTCAGTGTGGGACCTTTTTCCAGTGGGCATTGATATGCACATTTGTGATTGGTCGAGCTAATAATGAGGTGGAGCTTGTCAATGGGGCCTGTGTCAAAGATTTTTGATCGACGGTCAGTGTATGATCACATGGAATATTCTTCCCCCATGCGATCTTACACCCGTTGTCTGATTGGATGCCGAGGGGTAGTGGGTCCTATGTCAGAGCTGACTAGGTAGAGGTAATGAATGGTATGATGACATCTAGTTGTTTGTAGGCAGGCCCAGGGTTATAAAGTATTTTCTAATTTCTGGCGGCTCAGACAAAATGTTTAGTGGGACCGATTGCCATGTGTTGCTAAGATGTCAGATTTTGATTGGCCATGGATTTTAGGTATGCAGACATGTCAGTGGGCCCAAGAGATTCTAAAGGATGCAGAGATAGAAGATCTAATGGTTGTCTGATGTTCCCATAGAATCTTTTGAGGCTATGTGAACTTACAAAAATTATTCATTTTAAAGCTTATGAAGAAGTGGGTCCAGTATATTCATCACTGACGTGCTTTTTTCTCATTGGTCGAGGGTTTAGTAATGTGTAAAGCAATTTTTAAAGATTTTTGTTGACTATTGAAGGATTTTACGAGCTTCCCGATCTACCGAGAATAAGATAGATCAACAGTCACATTTTAAAGTTGAGTTGGTTACCATTTTTATTCAAATTCAAATATCCTGCAGGGTTTTGGTAGGGTTTTTGAACCAGTGAGTCATGTAAAATGATGCGGTGGCTAGGAATTGCATTTTTCAGTACAGATTGCAATTGGGAAAGGATATAGAAGGTATAAATTATAGCTAAAATCCAATTTTGTTTCCTATGATGCCAAGCCAAATGAATATCAGGGTTGATTTTTTGCAGAGGGGCATTCATTGCAGTTTGACAGTGAAATAATAAAATCAGATTTGTTGAAAAGGAGCTAGGGATAGCATTGAAAACATAAAGCATGTCGGCTCAATTGCAAATATCTCACCTATTTCAGTAGTGTAGTTATTGTAAACCCTTTGGAGTTGTTGTAAAGGTTTTTTAGGTTATTTTTTTGTAGCCCTAGAATGATCAGTTGCTTGTTGCATCTCTTGGTATAAAGGGATTTTTTATGATCATTCTAAGGGATTGGAGTTTAGGTGTTAAAAAGATAGAAATTTTTGAAACCCTAGCTTTTCAGTCAAGGATTGTAATTTTTGATACCATTTTATCAAACAATAGAGAAGAAGTACAAATTGATGTTCTTATCTTGCAAGCTTACTATTTTGGCTACTGTATGCACATGGTGAAAGGTTATACTTAATACAAACCTCAGATATTTGCTCTCCTTTTCTCTATTCTTTGAATCTTTAAATCTTTTCTTAAGGTTTATGTGAATGTATTGGTGCTTTGAGTTCCAACCTAAGAGTTAGATTAAATATTGCTCAAAGTGAAATATGTGTTCTTGGAGTTTATTTGAAGGATTTTCATAAGCAGGAAAGAGTTGGGATATTTTGTATTTATGTCTAGAGACCAATTTCAGACACCATTGTATTCATCCTTTTCCTTAATATTTTTCCCAATAGATAAGGCACTGGCCTATATTCTCCTATCTTTGTGTTGAGAAGAGTGATTCAAACCTTATAATCCCAATCATTTAAATCACTACCAGTCTTTTACTTTTATTTACATTTGTGTATTGTCCTACCCAGTGATGGAGGATCAATGAACAATAGGTTTTTGTTTAGTATTCTCTCACTGTATTCATTTGTTGAAAGATCCAATAAAAAAATAAGTGGTAGAGTTAGAACTATCAGTCAGAGTTAATACTATTGGATCAGGTTCACCTACCTTGGTTTTGTAGAGCCAGAAGCAGAAGAGGGTAGTCTTATCCCTATAGTTGGTCTAGTTTCTTATAGATTGCCCATATTCGGAGCTAACCATTCCTTAACATCCATCATAAGCATATTGGTATCTCATGGAGTGTAAAATCCTATCCAGGAACCAACACCTACTTTTGAAAAGTGATGCATTTGGTTGCATCCATCCAGTGGTATATGAGCCCTATCTTTCTTCTAGACTGTATGATGGTACTTCCTCTATGGGGGAGTATGTCTATCGAAGCTGAGTCATGAGGACTCTAGTGAATGTATTTTCTGAATAGTGTCTTTTGACATTGATTTGTTGTTGACATAGTGATGAAATTCCTATCATTGATGTCAATGGGGGAGAAGTATACTTGAAAACCATCTGAAACATTTGTTGGAGAGAACTGAATAGGATAACGAAGCAAGATTTGATTGATGAAGAGGATTTGGAGAAGCAGTGTTGCAGTATTGGATTTTTGGAACATTGGATGTTTTTCATCTATGTTGCCATCAATGCCAATGGGGGAGATTGCTTGGAATGAATGCTAAATGTTTGGCAGCCATTCTGTAGTAGTTTTTATTGCATTCATGACTATGATTGTCATTGATGTCAACACAGTGATTTGCCAAAGACTTGTAGAGAAGCAGACAGAGTTTGGATTAGCGCATGTGGGTTATTGTAGTTTGAGCTATGCGACATTGAAGATATACTCTTTGATATGTTATATTTATATGGTTAAGAGAACAAATAGTAATTCATTTATTCATGGAAGTTATGATCATTTTGGTGGAAACAGTATTCAGGTAGTGTTCCTAAGTAGCAGTTTGTGGAAATCAGATGATATCTCCTAATGGGGATGGAATCTAGTTTTGCATAGTTAAAGGGAAGTTAAAGACACATTGATAGTGACATGGATGACATCACAGACTTCAATTTCACATGAGTGAAGATTTATTATATTTGGAAGCTGATAGTTTTGTGTAATTTTGGTGTAACGTGTGGAAACTTTTATGTTGTAATTGTATGCTGACTCATTTGTAATTATTTGAGTGTGGTATAAAGGAAGGAATATATTTCCTTGTTGTAATGAATTTATGAAATGGAAGTAGTGAATGTATTGATGATGATTGTGTGTGATGTTGTATGCATGAATTGAAGAAAAGAGCTAAGTATGAAAGCAAATTTGTGAAGGAAGACATGTGAAGTATAGAGATCTAAAATTAAGATCTGATGTAATAGTGAGTGTGGTTTGGCATATTCAGAGAAGAGGTAACATATTATTCTATTGAGTAATGTAAAGATTATTTGGACAGTGTGTTTAGTGATCTTACCCTGAAGCTGTTTGGGTAGTGGGTCCTTCTGTCTTCCATAACTCTTAACAGGGTTAGAATCTTTTAACAGGGATTCAAAATATCTTGATAGGGATTCATATGTATTGAATTTATTTCATAAGACTCCTAACAGAGTCCATCCTTTCACAAGGAATATTCATATTAGTGTATCTTTTCGTGGGCATCATTTCCATCAGGGTTTACTCTTTGATCAAGAGGTTCCCTAGTCAACATATCTTGTGTCATTGTGTATGCATATCTTTCTATGGTTGGTAATTACATTTCTTATATTGTTTAATGTTGTTGAAGATGATAAAAGTTATAATTATCATATAACTAATTCACCCCCCCCCCTCTCAATTATCTTGGTGGACTTTACTTTCTAAAAACATCATCATCCACAGACTCAAAATTTCTTTTGTCTATAATCCATCTTAGATCTATGGGAAGAAAGCCAATCCATGCCAAGAATGACATCATAGGATCCTAGTGGTGTGACATGAAGGTCAACTAAGGTGGTCATATCCCTAATCTTTGACTAACATCCCCTCACTAAGGAACTAACTAACACCCTAGTGCCTGAGGCAAACTCAACCTCCCAACTGACATCCTACCTAGCTGCAACTAGCCCGCAATGCTCCACTATAAAAGTTGTAATAAAAGAGTCAATAGCTTCTGAATCAAAAAGAATAGAAATACTACTTCCTCCAATCATGTCTTTGGCCTCAATAACCATGGCTTGATGCTCAGCTTGGCTGTTATCAACCACTGCAAATACTCGGTGGGATCTGCCCATGTCTCCTATGGTAGGCTCTGAAGCTGCCACCCTTTAACTGTTGGCTAGATTACCCATAGAAAAAAATCTAGAAATGTTCCCCATAGCACAACATGTGTAGCATAGACCTCTAGCTTGGATCTAAATCCCTCGAGGTCTAGACTTTTGTTGTCCACCTATCATACTAGATCCACTATAGCCACCTCTGGATGACTATGTCTAAGCTCTTTGAGCACATTGAGAACCTTGTGAATGCCACTTCTTGGGCTTAGAGCCCTACTATCCCAGTGGAGGTCTCTATCTCTGACTCTACTAAGACTGATGCTACTATTGTTGCGGTGCCTTGGTAGACCCTGAGGAGTTCTTCTGATTTCCCTTCTAGTGGGATTTATGGAAACCAGAAGACTTTGGTGCAGAATTATGGTTCTATGACCTATCCCATGCATTGTGAGACCTATTATGGATCTCCTTAGAAATCATGTGCCTCTCTACAGTATAGCATAAATTTCTTGGAGGTACCATCTACACCCTATAAAATATAGCATAGTTCAACTTCTTAATATAGAGGTTGACCTAAAGTTTCTCATTCTTCATATATTTCACACAGGGAAGGAGCTCAAGGAACTTACTCTCATACTATGCCACAGAAAGACCTCTTTGTTGTAGGCCATGAAACTCATCAATAGAACACTGGCTGAAGTGCTCTAACGTATACCAAGCTCTAAATCTCTCAAGGAATGTCTCCCATGTGAGAGTGCCTATGACTAGGTGGCTCTTATACTCCTCCTTTCTCCACCAAGTAGAGGTGGTCTCTCTCATTATGCATATTGAAAACTATGCCTTAAGGTTTCTCTCATAAGGACACAACCCAAAACAATGCTTGAGGCTCAAAACCCAAGCCTCAACCTCTATCCCACTTGTGGATCCTGAAAAGGGTGGTGGTTGTAGTCGTATAAGATCCCTGATCTGGTCCCCTATATCATGGGGAGCTCTCGGCACTACCACTGATGGTGGCTCTGGCATGTGAACTAACTCATCCTCATGGTCTTCCTACTCCTCAACCTGTCTAGGAGGAGGACTCATACTCTTCTCTTGGGCCTCAGCCTTCTGACCTCCTAGAGGTAATCTATCCATAATGATACTGGCTAAATTCTGAAGTGCATTAAGGATGTGCTGGTTGGGATTATGTGGCGGCACACGAGGGGGCCCCTACTCGTCACATACTCCCTTGTTTACCTTCTCTGCTCCCTCAACTACCACATGACCACCCCTAGCTCTCTATCCACATTGATGAACATTTCACGTGATTGGAGGCATCCTACACTAAAGTAGAAATAAACAGTGAGTTGAAAATGTAATGGGTTTAGGTTCCTAGAGTAGAAATCCTACTCTGATACCAGAATGTAATGCCCAAAATACTAGGACAAAACACACCAACAATTTTTTTTTAAGAACACCAAACAAGATAAAACATTACCTAGATTACATACTAAGAATGCATGGTATGAAACACGATGCTAAATGACTAATGCAAATTGACTCACTAGGGGAATCATGGCATGTGCTGGTGTGCCAACATCCCTTGTTCATTAGACTACATCAGTCCATAAATTTCCCTAGCTAGGTTTGACTTAAACTATTCTAAAGTATAAATCTAAATTCAATTCCAACTGAAGTAAGCATGATAAGTCACCCTACCCAAATGCTAAGGATAAGTGAACTAGCATCAATTTATTTTCATTGAAAATTGATAAATCAAAATAATGTAATAAAAGTATATTAATATTCATAAAATAATAATAATGATTCCACTAAGGGATTTATAATAACAAATATCATAATCACTATTCAATTTATTAAAGTGCTAAAATGAGGGTAATAATTTTCACCTAGGTCCGTCCTAGGGATTTTTAATAAATAAACTAAATTTCCCTAATAATCCAATTATTTAATGAAGATAATAAGGTCAATAAAATAAAAATAATTAATTAAATATTGCCCAAAAATTTAAAAAGGCAATGAATATATATCCAAACTTAGCCCACTAAACTCAATTCAATATTAAAATAATATAAAGATTTAATAAACAATATTTACAACATTACTATCTTCAATAACTTTAATATAGTTTTTTTTTTAAATAATAAATATTTCAAAGTGAGACCCGCTTGATAAATAAAATCCATCATAACAATTTTCAAAATTACAATCCTCTAAAAAGAATATAAAATAAACAACATTAAATTTATTTAAAATTAAAAGTGACAATCTAGAATCACTTAACTAAATAAACTAAAATAAGTCTTAAGTGAGATATAAAATAAAGTTTCACTTAAATCTAAAAGAAAATAAATAAAATGATTAAAGAAATGAAAATCCAAAAGTGGGCAACCCTAGCCCTAATTCGGATTTAGGGTTAGGCCCCATTTTTATTTAGAAAACCCTAATATGTCATTTTGTGTGTGCAGGGAAGGGCCAGAGGCATGGGGTATGGTCAAAGAAGTTTTCTACTATTCACACGTGTACATGTGTGTACATATACTCTTGTGTGTACATATCATAACAAATTGCAGAGGGGTTTTCTCACACCCCACATGGTTCAAACCTAGTTTCATCAAGTCCTCACACGAATCTACAATGAGGTGAAATTTACCAGTTGTGCCTAGGTTCATTTTTGCTTTAAAATTTATCTGTATATTTTTTTTAACTCTCAGAATTAATAGGCTAGGTTACTGGTTCTATAGTTTTGTATTTGTTTTTAAAAACAAAATAAACCCAAAAGGGTTCAAATCTAAGATCTCAGTTTGGGCACAAAGATTCGTTCTCTATCCCTTCCGAGTAGATCTCTATAATTTTTTGTGAAGTATACTCATTCAAAAACCAGGGCTGGTAAATCCCCCTTTTTATTTTGCAAAAATCCTTATACAACAATTTAAATTGGAAGTTCTTTATATATATATATATATATATATATATATATATATATATATATATATATATATTAGATTTTGTTTATAATAAAATGAAACTATTCATGAAATGTAATAAATTTACAAAGAAGGATTTTATATTTTTTTACAAGCGAACTGTCGGTCGAGCAGACACTTTCTGGCAGCTACGTATGGTATGGAAGTCGAGCCCCCCACACCACCACTACTAGGAATGGTGTGGTTTTAAACCCCCAACCGCCCCACTAGTGGTGGTGGGGCTCCCCTTGTCCACTGTCCCCAAGGGGATGGTGGGCAGGGCCTGCTCCCCACATCTTGCAAGAGGGCGGCGATGAGGGAAAAGCTCGACTGTGGGGAAAGGGCTTTGGCCCAACCCCTGATAAGTTGTTAAATTAATTCTTATTTAAAACAGTTTGTAATTTAATACAAACTTTCGGTATATGATAATGGTTTTTTGAAAAAAATTATTTATATTTTTTTATAAACCATTTAAATTATAAGTTTTAGATATATTACTATATAATATATATTTATATATATTATATAGGGCATTTTCAATTTCTTTGAAGGGCATATCTAAAAAGGTTTAGCATAGGAATTTCTATTTATAAATGTGAATTATCATAGTATATATAATATATATAATCATATATATATATAAATATATATATATATATATATATATATTTAATATATGATATATATAATAATAATATACACATATATATAGATACATTATTTAAGATTAGAAACAAAATAATAAAATATGTAATTCCATTTATGTATATTTTTCTGTTTATACAATTACATTGCTAAAAAGAAAAAGGTGTTTACATATTTGAGAAAGATTAACCTCTCTCTATATATTTTTTTAAAGAACATATATAACATAAAAGAACTATTTCTTCAAAGTATAGAATAGGGGCATTACAAGGACATAAAATACATTTATAATTTTCTTTGAAAGGAGGAGCATTCATACATTGCTTGAACTTTAGCATGTGCTTGACCAAAATACCATGAATCTCATATTTGTCTATTTCATTATACTTGTCATAGAATTTCCCTACTTGGTCAATTCTTCCCTCATCAACTATTCTGACACTTAGCACACTGAGACTAGGTTTGAAGCTTACTTCAGGAGGTGCTTGAGTGTTTCTTCTATTTCTTGTGACTCTCAAGGATGGATGACTGGTGCCAACCTCTTTCTTCCTCTTTGGCATTGCCTTATACTCGGGAGGAGTAGTAAGGTCAAATGTTTCCTTCGGCGTAGAAGGAGTATCATCTTCTTTACCCTTCTGACTATCATCTTTTTCAATGTTTATCTTCTTCATCTTGGGGTCATGTGATTCTACATTAGCTATATCTACGCACTTCAGTTCCAAAGAAATATTTTCATCCCTTGCTTTATCAAGGTCAGTTTGAGATACACCATGAATCCTTAAGATCTTTGATGTGACTTTAGCAACCTTTCTTTTTGTTTTTGGGCTATTAAGTTTAGCATCTACTTCTCTGGTTTTCTCCTCATATGTTTCCCATCTAGGTTCATTAGGATCTTTGGGGGCTGATAGTAATACCTCTGTATATGCTTCAAGGACATGTTCCTCTACCTCATAACCAAGTGGATGAATTCACTTAGTTCTTAGCTTAGCAGCTTCCATACAAATTGTATCTATTTCTACCATAAAGAAAATAGTATCCTTATACTTTTCCACAATGCTTTCTGGAATTCTATACCTCATTTGCATCTTGACCGTGAAGGTCTTCAATTCTAATGTCACATAATCTCTCAATGTGCTCTCTGTGGATGCTTTTTTGGATATCTGAGGCATGGTTTGGATAGTCTTTTCCAAATACAAATATGATACTTTCCCAACTATATGAAGGTACATGTAAATGATTAATGAACCAAACCTAAATATTTTTGTCTTGTCATGCTTGATGGCCTTGATGTTATCAATCAACTGTGCGCACAAGATCTCACACAAGTTAAATTTCCCATCTTCCTTCACAAGTCTGATGGCTACTAGAATTGTGCCCACAAATAGACTATTCACCTTGCTGGTGTGATGAAACCTATATCCCAGTATCATAGACATCAATTTGATGTCTTCTTGTTCAATAGGCTCAATTTTCATGTTGCACCTATCACTCCTTCACTTACATGTTTTCTCAACCAACCTGTCCTTGAAAGGCTTGTCATCTCATGTATCAAGTCACTAGTGATTCTTACTAGTACATCACCAATCCAAAACAAATCATCATGAATTCTAATCAATAAAATCTTTATCCATTCTATCTCATAGAATTCATATGCCATAGCATACTCAACAATAGGGTGATCATTCCATTTAACATATTCATCCATGAATGTTTTACCTGACATGGTGTCTATGTGTGCCCTTAACCTATCTGACCCTACTAGTTCTTTCTTGCAATAGATGTAAGCCCTAATATCTTCCACATGCATGATGCCCATAGGTGTGTGGGAGAATGCTCCCTCTAAATCATCTAGGGTTGATTTAAATGGATGCCTCTTGAATATGTATCTCTTCTTCTTAGCAACATCAAAAACTATGGGAGTGTCCATGACTTGATTAATTAATTTCCAACTAATCTCCAAGATGATCCGAAGACTTCTGAATCAGCGCGTCAATCTAGGGTTTCTATAATCAACCAAATGTACTGATAATTACTGCAAATCACTGCTATATCAATCTCCAAGTCTTAACAACAACTTCCAAGGCTCTTTCTACTCTCCTATTGCTCTGAATTTGAATGTAATGAGCAATCAAATAGCTTTTTGTGTACTTTAAAGTGAAAATTCTGCCATTAATGCAAGTCACATAAACCAGGCTCTCACTTCAAAATTTCCAACTCGAGTTCTATTCACAATCAGCATGTGCGCTCTAGCACATAGGTATCTTTATACTCCAAAAGCTTAAGTCCAAAGGCACATATTTTGAGGATGAGTATACTAGCCACGCAGGGGTCTAGAGCTAAATTATCTCCCCCTATGACCCTAAGGGCCATTCATCCAGATGTGGAGGGTGTGTCTACTGGGGATGCATCCAATATATTCTCATCAGTCTTATCCTTCTTTTTCTCTAACCAATTTATGCTTGCATCATCTGAGGCTTTGACAAAATTAACTTCTCCTATGGGATCCAAAATTGGTTCTTCGGCCTTTTTAGGGCTTCCTTGACCTTACGTCCTTGATCTACGGTACCTTGAGATATGTCTAGTCTTGTTACAAGAGTGAAAAATGACTGGAGGTCTTATATTCCTTGGCACATTGACATGAGTCACCATTCTACATTGTTTTGCTGTGTGACCATTATAGTTACATATCTGGCATGTAACATTCTAAGAACTTCTTTCATTTGTCTGATTCTGATTTGTCTGATCTTTCTGAATCTTATTCTTCTTACTAGTCTTGCAATTCATAGCTTTATGACCAAACTTGTTGCATGAATAACAGTAACCATTAAAAGGTCTTACCTCTGTACAGTTCCTAGCAATGTTTCCATGCTTGCTACATGCAAAAGAAACTTGTGTTCTATTTGCTTGCGCTCATTCTTAGGTAGTCCACCATTATCTTTGGTTTGATCTTCAGTCACCTTAGCATCAGTAGAGTCATTTTGTGAATCCTTTCTTTCTCTTATATTGTCAATCTGATTTTGTGCTTCATTGTATCCAATACAACTGGTGTCTCCTTTGGCTCTTTTTGCATACAACTGAGATTCTACCAAATCAAAACTGGTGTGTAATTTTTCAATATGATTTTTTTCATCTTTCAATTCAGACTCCAAGCTTTCTTTGCTATTCCTTAGCTCCAAGATTTCCATGTTTGATTTCCTTAGTTCTTCATTCAGCTAGAGGTTCTCTTTGATCTGTTCATTGTAGACTTCCTGATTGTTAGTCAACTTATCATCAAACTCTTCAAGTTGTTCTTTTAAGGATTTATTTTATTCATTTAGCTTCTTGACCATTGTCCCTAGATCACTGGTAGAGAATTCTTTCAAATATTTCCTTAGCTTTTTGATGACTAATTAAGCATCTCTGAGTTTGTCCCTTAGTTTTTCAGATTCTCTTTCTAACTTGTCCAGGTCTTCAAGAGCAGCTTCAAGATTTCTTTTTAGATGTTTCATTTCTTCTTTGTCCATGATCTCCTCAAGTTGTTAAAATTCTTTATTGATGACCAAAGCTCTGATACCAATTGTCAAGAATGGCATTACTAAGAGGGGGGGGGGGTGAATCAGTGTTCACTGTAATTTAAATTTTCACTTTAATCTTTATGCTGAACTTAAATGCTTAAGTACTAAAATAAAAATTTACATAAACATGAAATCAACACATGACATGAATATGATTACGAGGAAACCCAAATAGGTAAAAACCCCGGTGGGAATTGACACCCACTAATATTCTGCACTAGTGTTTTGTGATCATTGTTAGAAGATCCTTTACCCTATTAGGAGTAGCTTTGCAATGCTTTAAGTATAGTAAACCCTTGTCAATGGTCAGACCTTGTTAGTAGTCTTTTATAACAGTCCCTATTAGGGGAGAGGATGCACTGTCCAAGAGCTCACTACTCAAGTGGTGAAGGCTACAACCTTCTGATCTTAGATACACACTATATCTGTAGGATGAACTATCACTGTGACACTATTTGTCAGATCAGTTCCTTTGGTGCGCTGATGCTTTGACCTCTAGAAAAGGTCTAATACATCTTCTAGTTTCTTCACATACTTTTTCATTTCTTGTTAAAACTCTCTATCAACTTCCATACCAAATACAATGGGCACATCTTATATTTATACACTCATACAAAACACACAATTAGGTCAGCCCTATAACTAATTACAAACAATGCTTCCAAATGAATTGGCTTAAGAATTCTTACAACTATACATATAAACATTTTTGCAACCTAAATACAATGGGCACATAGCCTTTACAATATTACATTATAACCGCAAACCAAAATACTAACTGTCAGCTCCATGCTCTGTTCTCTGTCGGCACACACTGGCTGTGCAACTTCAACTGACTATAACTTTCTCATCCTTGCACATCTTCTTATGCACTCATAGACTAATCATGAGTATAGTCTAACAAACTTAACTTCCAGGGTGCATACCATAATTCATCCATACACACATGTGTTGATGCTCTGAGCTGTAGGAATTCTGTACACTATCTAGTCTTCAATACTTAATGGAATTCTGATCTTTACATCAAGTGCACTGACTCCAAACTTCTATATGATTTTGTTGCCATAATGACAACACTATATCTAGTCATATACCTCAGTATAGACAACTTGCCAATAGTTTTCTATTTTTGTAAGGATGGTGAAACACATTTGTAAAGAGATTTTTTGCAATAGTGCTTTTGGTTCTACGAATTACTATTTTGAATGTACTGGTACAAAAGAATTATCAGTGAAAATATACTAAAATTCCTTGCATATGTTTTGTTATCTTCATGTATGAATCATGGATTTCTTTATGTATTAAATTTGTAAGGAATATTTGATACATCATTTTTCAAGGTAGATAGTGGAGTTGAATCTTAAGCTTCTTTCAAGGAAAGGGTAAATCTTAAGGAAGATTTAAAGGAATTCATAGTTTGTGCAGGAAATCTGATTGTAATGCCCAAAATACTAGGACAAAACACACCAACAATTTTTTTTTAAAGAACACTAAACATGATAAAACATCACCTAGGTTACATACCAAGAACACATGGTATGAAACATGATGCAAAATGACTGATGCAAATCGACTCACTAGGGGAATCATTGCATGCGTTAGTGTGCCAACATCCTTGTTCGTTAGACTGCATCAGTCCATGAAATTCCCCAGCTACGTTTTGACTTAGACTATTTTAATGATAAAGCTCAATTGAATTCCAACTGAAGGTAAGCATGATAAGGCCACCCTATCCAAAAAGCCAAGGATAAGTGAAACTAGCATCAATTGATTTTCATTGAAAAATTGAATAAATTAAAATAATGTAATAAAAGTATATTAAATATCATAAAACAATAATAATGATTCCACTAAGGGATTTATAATAACAAATATCATAATCACCATTCAATTTATTAAAGTGCTAAAATTAGGGCAATAATTTTCACCTAGGTCCCTCTTAGGGATTTTTAATAAATAAACTAAATTTTCCAATAATCCAATTATTTTAATGAAGATAATAAGGTCAATAAAATAAAAATAATTAATTAAATATTTCTCAAAATTTTTAAAAAGGTAATGAATATATATATCCAAATTTAGTCCACTAAACTCAATTCAATATTAAAAAATAATATAAAGATTTAATAAACAAGATTTACAACATTATTATCTTCAATAACCTTAATATAGTTTTTTTTTATAAATTATAAATATTTCAAAGTGAGACCACTTGATAAATAAAATCTATCATAACAATTTTCAAAATTACAATCCTCTAAAAAGAATATAAAATAAACAACATTAAATTTATTTAAAATTAAAAGCGACAATTTAAAATCACTTAGCTAAATAAACTAAAATAAGTCCAAAGTGAGATATAAAATAAAGTGCCACTTTAATCTAAAAAATAAATAAATAAAAGAATTAAAGAAATTATGAAAATCCAAAAGTGGGCAACCCTAACCCCTAATTCAGATTTAGGGTTAGGCCCCATTTTAAAAGACTGAAAAAACTCTAATATGCCATTTTGTGTGTGCAGGGAAGGCCCAGAGGCATGGGGTTATGGTCAAAGAAGTTTTCTACTATTCACACATGTGTACATGTGTGTGTATATACACCTACGGTGTGTATATACATACCAAGCATGTGTATATACACACATATACTCTTCTATCTTTATATATCATAACAAATTGCAGAGGGGTTTGCTCACACCCCAAATGGGTCAAACTTGGTTTCATCAAGTACTCACACGAATCTATAGTGAGTTGAAATTTACCAGTTGTACATAGGTTCATGTTTTCTTTGAAATTGTCTTTATATTTTTTTACTGTAAAAAATTAATAGGCTAAGTTACTGGTTCTGTAGTTTCTATATTTAAAAAAAACAAAAAAAAACC